>CAMXCT020001710.1:0-136081 GCA_947184155.2 Cladocopium goreaui | reverse complement strand
TTTAATGAGACAGATCTCAAAATCACAAATTATATGGAATTATGTTATATATTGTTATATAATATATTGTTATATTAACTTTTAAATACGAGTGTATAGTGATTTCTAAGTTGTATCGATATTGTATTGAAACCTGTTCCCATACCCGGCCAGAGAAACTCGTTTGATCTTGCGGATTGGGCATCTGCAGCAAGGGCAACATGCACTTGTAAGCTTTAGACCCCCCCCAGTCAGGTTTTTGGGCCATCCAATATTACTGGGTTGCAGTACCTATCCCACTTTGTAAATGTTTAGTATCCTCCATCCTCACTATCCATTTCCTCATATTTCCTCATTGATGTAGTCATCGAACCATGTTACCCCATTTTTGGCGGTTTTATCACCATCAAGATCTCAAGAAGACATGAATTCCACTGAAATTCCATATGGGTATGGCTCACATACGCTGCAGAGTTTACTCGACTAACCATCCCATTTTAGGGGTGCCCACGCCTGGCAGTTATACAATGTTATACAGTTGTACTTGCTTTTGTTTTGTGATAGCCCATGGATTGCTTATACATGTCTGATATCATATCTGTTTTGGGTGTACCCAAGTTTGGCCCAACCCCACCGGGCCATGCCGTCGCCGTGGGACGGTCCTGACGCTAGCGTTGCCCTGTCGGCCAGCAGCCCAGCATTGTTGGAGAAGGCAGAGACGATGTGGGTATGGCGTCCATTGGGAAATCTGTTGGATCTGTTGTTGGATCTGTTGGCCAATATATGTGGCACCTTCAACATCGTTTAACTCCCGTAAACCTTGGCTGTTTTTCTGCGACTCTTTTTTGGGCTTGGTTGGGAAATGATGAGGTCAAGAACATCTATATATATATATATAACGTCCTGTAAACACTCTTCGATCTATTTGGGGCTCCGATACTTGAATTCAACGGATATCGGCTATATAATACATGTTACTACAATGGGCATGTATGATATCAGCGGAACTCTGCACCACCAAATATCATGGTCATGGTGATGTAACCATGTTTATTGGCCAAATGATATCTGTCGAAATAGGCGAGTATGGTTCAAAACAGACCGATCTTGTGGTTCCACGGGTGCCCTAATGTTCAGCCATGGCAATGGGTGTATACGCACTGGTAATTAATACGTTGCAGTGTAGTGACCAACCAACTTGGGGATATACTGTTGATATACTGTAAACCAACATAAACCAACAGGTATGCAACATGGGTAGAGACCCAGTGAGAATAATCTATGAACCGCTACTTAGCCAAGCAATTTTTTGGACCCCAATGGAAATGATGTTTTTATTGAAGTGAACCAACATGTCCACCAAAGTTGTCTTGCAAGCAACTTCTTTTGAAGCTCCCCTCCAAAACTATCACTTTCCTCATCAAGGAAAGCACGTCCACAGGTTTCCTTGAGTTCAGCCAAAACACATGTTGCAAGGGTTGGGAGCCCCCAGAAGTCCTTGCTTTCTTGGGATCAAACAGGATCAAATGGTGATAAATCTATGCATAAAGTAGCTAGGGATGTAAGTTGTTCAAACAGGTTGTTGCTTTTGTTTGGGATAAGTATGTCCAATTTTTCAATATCTCCGGGATGGGTTGAAGCCACCTGCAAACAGTGCGATTCCACAGGCAAGGCCCATCCGCCTGGGTGATACGGTGTGCCTCGGCGTCGGGGATGCCATGGGGGTTTTAAGATGAAATGACCATGGCACAGCCACCATTCATGTGGGATTTAATGGTGGCTAATGTGGCTAATGTAATTCATATGCATATTATCATATGAAATGATGCGTATACCTTTTTTCATCCTTTTTTATAGACTGGGTACTAATCTCAATGTGGGCGTTGATCTTGGGTTTCATATGATCTCGTACTATGCCCTTAGATGATAGTTATTGATAGTTAATGGTCTGAAATTACTCTCATGGTGGTAGTATGGGATGTCAGTGATGATATACACATACAAAACATCCACACACGCACATATATACACACTATATATATACACACTATATATATATAGTGATCCTTAAGTAGATAGAATATTTTTTTGGAGGGTGCGGGATTTATGTTGGAATTATGTTGGATGTCGGCCACTTAAAAAAGAACAGGTAGTTGGAATATTTCGACCCCCCCCGGGGAGGTCGAAAACTGGTAGTTGGAATATGGTTTGGAGGGGTAGGTAGGTGGAATATGGTGGAATATCCTGTGGAAAAACAGTCTCAAGCTGCTGTGGGGTCTGCGCGTGGTGTTCACAATTCCCTCAAAATATTCTATCTACCTGGTTTGAAACAATATTCTATCTATTTTTTGGTGTTGTTTGATTTTTGTATTTTTCAAAATTTCCCCAGACCCGTGTCCAAAACTGGCTAAAAATGACTTAACAAAGACGAAAAACGTGTAAAAACTGAGGGTTTTGAAAATATTCCAACTATTTATTTTTTTTTGAAAAATTCCTTTTTGAAAATTTCCGATATTCTATCTACTTCAGGATGACTATATATATACATATATATACACACTATATATATACATATACACACTATATATAGTACACAGTATAAATAAATATATATATATACACATACACACTATATATAGTACACAGTATAAATAAATATATTTATATATATACACACTATATATATACATATATATATATATGTATATTCGTGTAATACACAGTGTATATATATATATACATAATGGGCTAGCGCCCGGGTGCCGCCGACCCCCCTTCTGGGGGTTGGGCTGAAGGTGGTTGGTCTATATCTAACCCAGCCACGTCCCAGATTTTGTACAGTTGTAAGGGTGCGTGCCAATAAGAAGCCATTGATGTGTGGCCTTGGGGTGCCTGTTGGCTGCAGGATGAAGCATGCCAAGGGAATGTTTAAGCGATGTGGCCTTGGGGCAGCGCTATTGCCTGCGCGGTCCGGCGTCCCGAGAAGCTTTTGCACAGTTTGCAGGGTTTTAAGGGTTTTAAGGGTAAGCGTTTAAGGGCTGGCAAACGGCAGGCTTGGACGCCCATTAAGGGTTTTCAGGGCTTTAAGGGTTTTGAGTGTTTTTAAGGGTTTTAAGTTTTAAGGGTTTTAAGGGTTTCCTTGGGGTGCCTGTTGGCTGCAGGATGAAGCATGCCAAGGGAATGTTTAAGCGATGTGGCCTTGGGGCAGCGCTATTGCCTGCGCGGTTCGGCGGTCCGAGAAGCTTTTGCACAGTTTGCAGGGTTTTAAGGGTTTTAAGGGTAAGCGTTTAAGGGCTAGCAAACGGCAGGCTTGGACGCCCATTAAAGGTTTTCAGGGTTTTAAGGGTTTTGAGGGTTTTTAAGGGTTTTAAGTTTTAAGGGTTTTAAGGGTTTTAAGGGTTTAAGGGCTGGCAAACGGCAGGCTTGGACGCCCATAAGAAGCCATTGATGTGTGGCCTTGGGGTGCCTTTTGGCTGCAGGATGAAGCATGCCAAGGGAATGTTTAAGCGATGTGGCCTTGGGGCAGCGCTATTGCCTGCGCGGTTCGGCGTTCCGAGCAGCTTTTCCACAGTTTGCAGGGTTTTAAGGGTTTTAAGGGTAAGCGTTTAAGGGCTGGCAAACGGCAGGCTTGGACGGCCATTAATTAAGGGTTTTCAGGGTTTTAAGGGTTTTGAGGGTATTTAAGGGTTTTAAGGGTTTAAGGGCTGGCAAACGGCAGGCTTGGACGCCCATGAGAAGCCATTGATGTGTGGCCTTGGGGTGCCTGTTGGCTGCAGGATGAAGCATGCCAAGGGAATGTTTAAGCGATGTGGCCTTGGGGCAGCGCTATTGCCTGCGCGGTTCGGCGTTCCGAGAAGCTTTTGCACAGTTTGCAGGGTTTTAAGGGTTTTAAGGGTAAGCGTTTAAGGGCTGGCAAACGGCAGGCTTGGACGCCCATTAAAGGTTTTCAGGGTTTTGAGGGTTTTTAAGGGTTTAAGGGTTTTAAGGGTTTTAAGGGTTTTAAGGGTTTAAGGGCTGGCAAACGGCAGGCTTGGACGCCCATAAGAAGCCATTGATGTGTGGCCTTGGGGTGCCTGTTGGCTGCAGGATGAAGCATGCCAAGGGAATGTTTAAGCGATGTGGCCTTGGGGCAGCGCTATTGCCTGCGCAACAAGTGCAACACCACACGCAGGTAGACCACCCCCGACAAGCTCCGCAACCATTGCCCAGATATGGGCGCCCATATGGGTACAGGACATGCCTGCTAAGTGCTGTCCAGCACCTTGCACATTTAAAGCCCGTGCAGAAGGCCTTGCACAGTTAAAGCCGGCGCAGGCGGTCTCGTGCGTTTGGTGCCCGCACGGAAGGCAAAGGACGGACCCCCGCCGTCTTCATCGCTGTCGATGACTTGAACCTTTACTACGGGAATGCGGGAACCGCTGCTTTGGCCTTGAAATACAAAACCTTCCGCAGGAAAACTTACTTGCCCAAAGCATGTAATTTTCATTTCCAAATGCCTGGAAGTCTTAACTGCAGGATGAAGCATGCCAGGAGAATGTTTACGCGATGTGGCCTTGGGGCAGTGCTGTTGGCTGCGAGATGGGTTTGACCTTGGGAGGCTAAGAAGGAGAAGTTCCACACCTGCGGTGGTCCCAGGCGCCGCCCCTGCCTTGGCCAAGGTCGGGGTCGGCGGATATATAGAGAGAGAGAGAGAGATTATGTAATTCCAGTGCTTTTGCCCAAGTGGGAGCGATGAAAAAGCGGAAAAAAACAACATGGACAGAGTAGCTAAGACTGGGACTGCTCCATCAGCAACCTCGCAATCTC
The DNA here is from genome assembly GCA_947184155.2 of Cladocopium goreaui. Lineage (NCBI taxonomy): Eukaryota > Dinophyceae > Suessiales > Symbiodiniaceae > Cladocopium > Cladocopium goreaui. The sequence continues at coordinate 131,296 of CAMXCT020001710.1, read as the reverse complement.
CCGAGCTGCAGAAATCATGCTCTAGGGGAAGCATCAAGTTAGTGGTCTTAAATGAGGTTTTGGATTGATCTACCCAAGATGAAACCATATCAATCATATGAATCCCAATGTGAAATTAAGAATTAAGATGGTACTGAATATGAAACCACATGAGAACCTGAATCAGGGACTTTTATCCTGAGTCCTTGACTTACAGGGGATATTTGATCCCTCCAAAATCTGTGATTGGCTCACTTTCTGTTGCTATCCAGTGATGAACGAAGGGAGCGAATGCCATGGGAGTCCATTTGTATCCATATGTGGGTATGGATCAATACCTATTAATACCATTTTTAGGGGGATGAACATCCATTTACCAGCTGTTTTGATGTTCACCAGGGGTACAAGGTTTTGACACACTGCCATGTATCCAGATTCCCAGCCATGGCCATATGAAACTCCTTTGCAGTGGGATGATCCCCCATACCGGGTGCCCTTGCAGCCACCCCAGGCATTTGCTGACCACCAGCGGCAAATATCTGGAAGTAAGTGGCGATGACATCCAAGCGCGGACACTTTGCGGCTGAAATAACAGTGTTTTGGAGCCTGGATCCCCAAGTCACCATGGATTTCAATACTGCATGATCATTCATGACTTGGATTATTTGAGGGTACCCCCAATTTAGGACACCTCTATGTTTTGCTACCCTTTGGTGTCATCAAACATGGCAGGCAATGGGCGTTTTTAGTGACAAATGGAGGTTTGAATGGGAAAATTATCGAACTAAATGGGTGATGTTGCCAGTTTTTTGTTCAGATTAGATGACTTTTTGATTCTATCCATCCATGTTTCCAGGATCGCAGCACATGTAATTTGAAAGTTGCAAGTTGCATTTTTTGGTGCAAGTTGGCATGGCATCTTGTGCAAGTTGCCCGCTTTTGACGCTCTGTCTGAGGAACAGAAGTGGGCTACAACACCAGCGTTTCGTGGTTTGCCCCTACTTGAACTCTCAGGCCGATGTTGCGGGCATGGATGGTGCCAGGTGCCACCAAGGTATAAGCTAAGCCATGAGTTCAATCTAGAGGCTTATACCTTGGTGGCACCATCCATGGGAAACTACCCCTAATATGACAGCTAAGGTAAGCCAAGGTATAAGCTAAGCCATCAGTTCAATCTCATCTTTGTGGGAAACACATTTGGTTGACATGATAGGATTTGACAACATCCAACATGATCCCGACGGAGGTGTCAATGAAAGTCCCTGTGGCCCTGGGTGCTTTGTCCAAGACATGATCGCCAGTTGCAGTTCCCACCAAGAATGGAAGAACCTACTTTCGAAGCCTGATCTTGTCAAACATCTTTAGAATCTCAACCCTGAATAAGCCCATCCCCAGAAAGTCATTTTATTTGCTACTCACACATGCTAGCATGGTCCCACTAATTAACTGACCTAGGGACCATAGCCATGCCCATGTCAACCATTCCTCATTCGAATCCAGCAACACCATGAGGTGCCAGACATGGCGGAGGAGCCATTCCCAAAGAGGAAATTGGCCGCTGAACTCAGCGAGTGGTCTTGGGGATGGCTGCACGTTGGATGGGTTGAAAATAAATCCCGACCATCAAATAGTCATAAGTTCAACAAAAACTACCCCTAATAAATTATGATAATAATAATCTATAATAAACTGGTGGCGTTTTAAAAACCTGGATGAACATTGGATCCACCCAGAACAGATGTTTTATTTTACATCGCTGTGATCGTCCATATGAGCTATGTCTAGTTGAGGTTTCCAAATCCCAAGGTTCGATGGTCCCAGTACCCCCTGAGGCTTTGAATATTTGGGGGAAGGATTCTCTTGCTGACTTTGGGCCTTTGATCTCACTAAGGCAAACACAGCGACCTTCAAGGGAATGGTGGTGAGAGACGGAGATGCCATCTGCCTGATGGTTGCTTGGTGGCAACTGGAGATGTGGGATCATTCTGGAATCCGAAGCTGTTCTCCACCATCGAGTTCTGCCAGGATCCCTGCAGGTGTCGGTAATTTCTCTTTAAATTGGAATGAGCTGGATCAAATGCATCATGGTGCAGACTTGAAATACCCAGGCAAGTGGCAAATCAGGATAGGCATGGATAGGAAGTTTCTACAAGGCTTCCCAGTTCTTGGGCTACACGTGACTTCACTAGGTCACTAGGTGCATCTGCCAGAAACCCCGACATGAAAAAAGCATGGGACCAAGGCTTCCAACGGATACTTCCTTGGGATCACACAGGGGGAGGCGCGGGGGGTGAGCTTTCTGATTCAGAAACGGTCAACATTAACAGATATTGAAAGTCATCAAATATGTGCATGAGTCACCAATTTACACCTGTACCCAGCAATTGTGTCTTCTTCTTCTTCTTCTTCTTCTTCGGGGACTCCTATGTTCAGCTCCGATTTCCGGCTATCGATCCGATAATTTCCCAAAGGTTTGCGGTGGGCTTGTCATCAGCAACCCCCGAAAAGGTAGAACAGTAACAACCCACTAAAGTACGAGCGAAATTACTTCTTTCTGTCTTTTTTGGGGTTGGTACAAGCTCGAACCATCGTCTGACCACAACTAGAAACATGTTTTGACCATGACTGCGAGGAAGAGGCGGAACCCAGCGGCCGCCGCGTTGACACTTGGCTATTTTTGGGGCTTCAGGGACAGACTCGCAAGGAGTTTTTGGTGTGCAACTTATAGATCTGCTCTGGGTAAGCCTTGGGTGTTTAGTCTTTGCATGGTTTGATTTTTGGATCTATAAATGGAGTAGTGGGGATATATCTGTACTACCATGTACTACCCAAGTTTTGAAAAGAAGCAGGGACTGGATATGGAGGTAAGATGAGCAAGCCACAGCCTGTAGCGAACGAACTCCAGCAATTCTTTGAAGATGAGCTCCATCACGTTGATTTACCCTTTGACAGTTGGTTTCTATTGAGTTTCCTTTTCAATCTTCAGGACTTAATGGTTCAAAGACCCAAGAAAACACCACAGATGTCCTTTCAGTGTCTGAACATCCAATTCTGGGGTACCCGAGCTTGTCCCATAGATCCCAACTATATACAGGTAATTACATGTAATTACAGGTATTTAGCCACAAATCAGCTCCTCCAAGCCGTGATTTGTGACAGCCTGCTTCTCTTGCCATGCAACTTCCAACCCAAACCCACCTAACCTTAAGACATCTTAAGACCTTCGACTCCGATTCAATCCAATCCCCAACTGACCCGCACCCCCAAACTCAGCCCCAGTGGCACCCCGCAGCAGCAGAGTCCCGGCTTGCAAGGTGAAGGCCGACTTCCCTGTAGGATCCGTTCCTCCTTGTGCCATGGTGATGCGCACGGCCAGTCGCAGTAAGGAGGCGGAGCGGTGGCTGCGGGATGATCTTCCCTGAATGATAACTAATCAATCGAACCATGAGAGTGAATATTGGTGAATATATTGATGAATATAATGATGACTGGTGAGTTGAGGGTTTATATTTAGTGGATTTTAGTGGCTATTGATAACTGGTGAGTTGATGTAAGTTGAGGTTTTAGTCTAGAAAGATATTGACCAGCAAAAGAAGGAGGTGGAATTGACAAAACTGAGGAGTCAGCCGCAGTCAGCAACAATATGCAGATATTGAAGCAGCAAATATGGGGTTTGTCCCACCAAAGAAGAGTTGTTGAATCGAGAGAAAATGGCAATGGTGAAGCAATTAAATATGAGCCGTGGTCAAAAGATTGATTACACAATGCTACAATATATTATGTTATAATGTATTATATACCCATTTTGGAGGATGGTCATCAAGATCATCAAGCCATTAATAGGAATTTATATGATGTATATCCTCATTCTTAGGATTCCTATGGAATAGAATGGATAACCATAAAATCACTAATCCTCCAAGTGATTGGATGATCTGGAGCAAGCTACAGATGGCAAGATCATCGAAATAATAGTAATATATAAAAGTCATATATAATAAACATATATAATAGTCATATATAATAGTAATGTAATGACTCATAATTGTAATGACTGATAATAGAAATGACAAAAACAACAGCAGATAATAGCATATACTCGCATATAATTGCATATAATGGCATAATAGCGTATAATAAATACAATAGCATACAACAGCAATGAGAATGATGATGTGTTATGGTCGCCAGACAATGGCTTAGCAGATGTGTTCAACAGAGTCATCGAGAGATGTCAGCTGGTGACTGGGTCCAGTTGCTCAGCATGGATCCTTCACTTTCTCGAGCTTGGGGACACCTGCAGGCAGTGGAAAACACATTTTTTGTGCATTGCGGGCCCAAGCCGGATCCACAATGCAGCTTTGTTTCATGATCGTTGTCAGTCCTTGATAAGAGAGGCTGGATAGTTTCAGAGTACCCCGATCTAACTCCGACCAAGAGCGTTTGTGAAACTCATCCCTGAAACGACCTGAAACGACAGGTTCATGGTTGTTACTGTAAGAGCTTGGGGTCAGACCTTGTTGTGTTCTTGGCTCACCAAAGTGCGACTATCTAGGACCATGGCTGCTTTGACAACTGGGTATGGATTTCTAGATGGGCCCATGGTCAGGTCTTAGATGGACATGGAGTCTTCCTTCAAAGCTTAGCTTCTGCGCAGGTGCTCAAGGGGGGGAATGGCAGGGTGATTGGGGCAGGGCTTGACACGAAAGATGGGACCCATTTGTACAACTGCAATGCCACTGCAAATGATCTGCTTGCCGTCCAACACAGCTTTCACCCAAATCTCCATCTGCGGAGCATCAGAAGATTGACTGGAGAATCACAGATCTTGATGACTTCTGCAGGAAACCTTCCCATTTCAATCGCAAAACAAGAATTCTGCTTAAATCCTGCAAGGTGGTGCCCCCCGAGAAAAAAAAGTTTATAGTCCGCATCAACTGTTGATACTCATACGATCTCATACAATTATCATACCATATAAATATATATTTATATATATATATATATACAAGCGCTAGCGTTAAGTCGTATCAGCTCGTAAAAGTCGTATCGGGAGGCCGTGCGCCTGGAAAAAGTTCAATTTTGGCATCACCACAACTTTTAGTAATTGAACGATTTCTTCGTTTTGGGGCCGTGCGCCTGGAAAAAGTTCATTTTTTTTTATTGCGTTGATTTTTTGAAAATATATTTGATCATTCTTTCAACGGGGCAAACGCTGGTTGCCGCTTGCCTGCTGCTTGCCTGCTGCTTGCCCGCTGCTTGCCTGCTGCTTGCCTGCTGCTTCCCTGCTGCTTGCCTGCTACTTGCTGCTGCTTGCTGCTGCTTACCTGTTGCTGCTTACCTGTTGCTGCTCACCTGCTGCTCACCTGCTGCTCACCTGCTGCTTGCCTGCCGCTTGCTGCTCCATGCTGCTGCTTGCTGCTACTTGTTCCTGCTTACCTGCTGCTGCTCACCTGCTGCTCACCTGCTGCCCACCTGCCGCTCACCTACTGCTTGCCTGTTGTTGCTGCTCCTTGCTGCTCCTTGCTGCTCCCTGCTGCTCCTTGCTGCTCCTTGCTGCTGCTTGCTGCTGCTGCTTGCTGCAACAGACGGAGCACCAACAAAACCTGCCACGCTTTCCGCCCGCAATGGAATGAAGGTTTTTCCAATTCGTAATTCCTGGGTGAATAGGACAACAAATTTCTTGAGAGCTGTCCACGACATTGATGCACATCGCGCCAGCCATAGATTTGGTTGCGGAAAACAAGGGACCCCCATATCCTTATATCATCCTAGATCATAGCCCTGCCAATAGGATTTGCTACAGCTAATCCATTTGCATTGCAAGAAAATTGAGGCTGCACCAATAGGGGTTTGATTTGGTCACGCGACGCAGGACATCAATATAATATATTCAAATCCAATAGGATTAGCTGCCGAAAATTTGTTTGTACCAACTTGCGCCCTTCAAAATCATCGCTGTGCGCAATGCTTCGGCTACTTTTAACTACATCTCGAACTATAGATGAAACAGGCTGTGCCATGGTGATTCTTCTTCCCTGATGTGACTTTCCACTACCTGATGTGACTTCTCCGTATCGCCGCCGTGCCATGGGGATGATGTGACTTTTCCCGCCTGATGTGACTTAAGTACGGCGCTTGTATATAATACATATCTACCAATAAACCCTAGTGAATTTTGGTTTATGTTCACCAACTTAGCGAACAACAACCGGCCGACGCCACGCCTCACCGCCGCAGCTGCTGTGCTTCGACGACGCTTTCGCGGCGAAGATGGAGCCGAAGCAACCGCCCGGCGAACTGCGCCAGATCGGCTGCCTGGCGCGGGAAATTCCAGGGAGCTGGGAAGTTATGGTCATGTTGTGACATTCGAATGAGGAAACTATGAAGAAAATGGTGAAGGACGGGATGAACTCCATCACGGGATTTCGCCAGCCATAAAGAATACGGCTTTATTTATATATATATATACATATACATGTGTACATATATATATACATATGGATATGTATGTATATATATAGATATAGATATATATAGATATATATATATATGTATAGTATATATACGTATATGTAGATATACATACATATGTGTCTATATATATATATACATGTATGTATGTGTGTATATATATATATACATGTATGTATATGTGTATTGGGATATAGTGTCATGGGGTACCAGCAATATCATATTATACATAAGCATACATAAGCAACAGCATGATAGGAGGTCTGTTTGAAAATATGGTACCCTCCAAGCGTATCCCCATTGTTGGACAAACCCAAATAGGATCGGGATTTCCAGAATCAAAGATGGCGGATTTTGGGGCGTGATTTTTGGGATATGAAACTTGAAACCATCCAATGAAGCATAACCAAATGGGTAAATGGGTCGATTTTTTTCAGAACTGTTGGAACTTTGATACGGCAGAAAGAAATGCTCTTTTGAGCAGAGAAATTCACATTCATCAATCATTCATCAATCATTCACCATATTTCTGGCTATTGGCGCCCACTATCATGAGTCCCGTTGAGGCCAGCCATAGGAAGGATTGGGATGGGCTGAGAAGGCGGTGCTGGCTGTTGCTGGCTGTTTCAGCTCTCACTCAGATTGGTGTCCCCAAAGCATACCCACTACTTCCCACTTGGTGTGTGTGTATATATATTATAGGTAGATAACCCACATTGAACCCATATATACCCCACGTGCCCATGAGACCATATATAATCCATTTACAACTTGGGATATTCCCTTTGGAAATTGAGTTAGTTCTATGATTATGTCGCAGCATGTCGCAGCTACTTGAGATAAGAACTTGGAGTCAGATCGCCGCTCCGATGTCATCCGCTGAGACCTTTTCAAAGCAATTGTACCCTCTGGTAAATTAACATAACTATGGAAAATCACCATTTTCAATGGGAAAATTCACTATAAATGGTCATTTTCAATAGCTATGTTAAATTACCAGAGGGTACCTGGAACAGAGATTTTCCATGGCAAGGTGGATTACAGGTACCCCCTGGTAATCAGCCAGTGGCTAGCCGGAAGATCCGGTAAAAAAATGGAGGTTTAGTTCGCTAAAATCATCGAAGTAAATGGTGGATTGATAGAAAATGCTATGTTTGATCAGTGGAGGGTATGTCATGGTATGTCAATCTTTACGATAATGTTGGTTGAAGCTGGTTGATATGTTCCCTGAATCACAACTAGATGGCCAGTTCTTGGCCACATGGCCTGTAACTGTTGGGGTGTTTAAGGGTTGCCTTAGCCACCTCGCGTTCAAAACCCAGCAGTGACTTCTCAGCCCATCACTGGATCTTCCCAAGGCTTTCAGGAGGAGCAACAACTTATCATCCAGGCTCTCCCCAGACCGCGAAGGTGGAAGGCAGGACTGGGTGACGAAATGGGCGACCAAGGAGTCGTTTTCTGAGAGATGGAGATATTAGTTGAGCCAATAGGAGTCAATGCCACAGTGTAACTGTGTATAACTGTGCAAGTCCAATTGCTGGAAACACTCCAAAATCCCGAACCTGAGAGCGGGCATGATTTTAGTGCTGAGAAATTCAAATTTGGACCATGGATGCATTTCTCGGTGAACCATGTTTTGGTCTCCCAATTCTTATAACTTAATTATATCCTTGGGGTTCCTTGGGATTCCTTGGGATTCCTTGGGATTCCTTGGGATTCCTTGGGATTCCTTGGGATTCCTTGGGATTCCTTGGGATTCCTTGGAATTCCTTGGGATTCCTTGGGATTCCTTGGGATTCCTTGGGATTCCTTGGGATTCCTTGGGATTCCTTGGGATTCCTTGGAATTCCTTGGGATTCCTTGGGATTCCTTGGGATTCCTTGGGATTCCTTGGGATTCCTTGGGATTCCTTGGGATTCCTTGGGATTCCTTTGGATTCCTTGGGATTCCTTGGGATTCCTTGGGATTCCTCAAGGTTTCAACCGATAATCTCGGACCAATCTGGCAGGTGAACAGCATTTCCCTCGAGGGTGAGCTACTGAAATGGCCTGAAGTGGGTGTGCGGGTGCGTCAAGCCACAGACCCTCGGTCCTTTGGGGTTGGTGAAACGTGACACTTTCATTCCACCAGGTTTGGTCCAGTTTCGTCTGTTGGGGTCAGTGAGTGTTCATGTCATTTCATGTCCTTTTTTGTCCTAATTGTGTACAATTGTGTATACTGTAACTGCAACACATTTTTTTCTGGCACGGATTCAACACAACCACATTCTTTGTGGTTGTTCAGGTTCGACAGACAGTTCTTTCATCGAACATGTATGGAATGTAGTAGGGTGAAACGTCTCCTTCTCACGTATGTAACGGGCTTCCAAAACCAAACAGTTTCGTTCCTGAGATGTGGGACCAAAGTTTGAGAACCTTGGGATCTTGGGGTTCGCCAATTTTTTTGCCAAGTTAAAACATTGGAGACGTCCTGAATCCTTGCAGCATTTTTCTGCGTTTTCTGGGTCTTTTCGCCGAGGCATCCAAGAAATTCGGCATGACGGTGGACACCGACGTGTCCGGCTGGGTGAAGGTGAAATGGGACCACGGTGCAGAAGAGAAGTGCCGCGTGGGAGCTGAGGGGAAGCTCGAGCTGTAAAGGTTGGGGTTCACAATCCAAGATGATAAGAGGGATTCTGGATGATTCTAATGCTGGATTTGAATGGATTTTAGGGAAATTTGGGGTGAACTTGGATCGAAAATGGAATGGGCTGTTGAAAAAATCCATATCCTGAGGGCTGATGTTTTCACCCTGTGGCTGAAGAGACCATTATATAGTCAGATGAGACAGTTACTCAGTTACATTCAGTTACCGTGTTTTTTGAGGATGACATACTGCTGGTTTACAGCAGGAAAGATGAGCTGCGGGGAGTTTTTAATCTATACGTGAGGTACATGAGGAACATAGAAATTGAAAATACTTGGTGATCTCGGTGAGGTAAATTCCCAGGAAAACCGGCTGCTGACTTGTTGCTGGGACATTCAGTGGGGAAGCTTGCCAAAAGAGACCCCACCGGGACAACCTCGAAAACAGACTTGGAATTGATCCTTCTCTTCAAAAATACAGAACAATGCCCCTCAAATCCCTGCCCCTTATGAAACTTAGATTTAAAAACATCTACATTAATCCCAAGAAAAATCGGAAGATGATGTTCTAACCCTTGGAATTGATACAGCTCCAGTAAGGACCTACGATCTGTTGGTCATCTCTTTGCCCTCCTTCACAGCCTCCGGAGCAGGTGCGGGGACCTGGGGACCTTTCAATGCAGTTGTTTTGGACTGCGAATGGCTTTGGAAAAAGAATGAAAAAGATCAGTTGATGTATCCTGGCTGGATTCGAGGGAACTTCGACCTGGTGAGAAGCACTGCTTCAAAGAAGAAAACTTGAAGACGTTTGATCTCCAAGCTTAAAATCACTTTCACTTAATACCTCAGGTATCCCCTCAAGCCTACCATCGTACACCAACCTGGTTTCTTTGGCTTGACATGGATCGTGCCAGGTGGTGTGGGCAAGGCCTGCAATGGCCAGTACGTCCGAGTTGGTAGCCACAATGGGATGCCAAAGTACCGCCAGGAACAGGGAGATGTCCCTTGGAACGGAGCTGACCAATGGTGGTTGAACTTGGTGGTTTCGAATCAACCGTTATGAAGGGCGGGACTTCCAAAGGGTAGCAAATTCCATGCCGAACCAAAGCAGCAGTGATTCACCATTCTGGAAATTCTGGTGCGTGATTTCAGAGATGTTTAAATTTGTTTCCAAAATCTTGGATGACTCAGGGCCACTGCTCAACCAGCATGTGTAGCTGAGGCCATCATGTTCTTTGAAGACGATGGCTGGAAGATGAACTGCGAGGATGATACCAGGCGGGTTATGGTAAGTTGTTTGTCCAACATACCGAATTGTCCTGGAAATGATGGGTTCCTCTTGAACAGAATCACCATTTGGGGTGGAATATCGTCGTGAAACTGACAGGCACAGCTACAATTTCTCGACGCCATTTTCTCGATGAATGTTGGAACACAATGGAATACACTGTTTTGCACTTCCTTGAAGAAACACACCCAAGACATCCCAGACCCGGCACGGCATTGTCGGAGATCTGCGCATTTTTTTTTTGATCCAGTGGTACCCCATTCTTGAGTTGCAAGTTTCCCCCCCGGGAGTCATATATTCTACAAGAAACATGTTCAATATGATCCCTTGCGTTGTTGGTTCCCCAGTGGTTTGGTGACATTTTGGTGACATATCCCATTTTCCCGGTGTTTGTTTGGTCGGCCACATTCGGGAACTTGTATCCAGCTGAAGGGGAATGACATGAGGGGTGAAGTCCCTATGTCTTTGCCCGCTAAAGTAGCATTTTCTCATGGTGAGATCATTTTTTTACATTTTTTTGATGGTTAAAACGGTTTTTTCGTTGGTCTACGCCACATTTTTCATGGCAAAGCCCCTGATTTTCCATCATTTTCCATCCATCGGTTTTATTGCTCAGGCAGTGGTTGTATCAGCACCTGGACTCCGGCGCAAGCTTGCCCCCATTGGGGCGTTGGGCGGTGCCCGTGGGCGGGCCCAACCCTTCGCCACAGCTGCAGGCAACAGCAGCGAAGGCCCAGCTGGGACGGCGGGGAAACGAATCAATTTCTGGATGGTGGTTTGGAACCATGGAATTTTATGACTGTCCATATATTGGGAAGCTCATCATCCCAACTGACGAACTCATATTTTTCAGAGGGGTAGGTCAACCACCAACCAGTCAAAAAACATGGCAATGGTTCAAAAAACACGGCAATGGTTAGATACTTTAGTAATCTTTATTACTTTAATCTTTTGCAATGGTAAAATGCACTAACCAGCAAAAAGAATTGATTTTTGGCAGGTATCTAAGATTCACCATACAATGGAAAATGCACCATTTAAAAGATGATTCTCCCAAAAATACACCTCCATTGAGTTTGTCGGGATGTTCCGGGACTTCCATTGCCACATATTTGACTACTTTAAAGGGTATGGGAACAACATGGGGATTTTCATGGATATATTATAGATATTGGTAGGAATATAATGGGGTTATATGGGTCCAGATAATTTGGAAACCAATAGATGGTGTGGAAACCAATATTTTTTTTTCGGAAAAAAACATGGGATTCCCATGGGAACATGATGGGAATATTATGGGATATTATGGGATGTTTCATTGGAATATATTGGGATGATCAAAGGAAGTTTAGTTAGGAAACTTCCGAATTATGAACGATTGTCATGGCTAGCTTGCTCACCATGATGGCAGCCACATCATCATGCAAGTAGTTGGGAAGTGTGAGAGATCGGGAACACGTGGATTCAGGCTTGAAAACGCACTCGGATGCGAAACCCTGTATTTTTTAGGGTAAAGGCTGCCGTGGTCGCCGAAGGAGGGTCTCTGTTTCCGCGGTTTCGCGGCTCGATCGGTACAAGTGTGTTTACAAAATGGAACTTGGAACAACAACAACAACAACAACAACAACAACAACAACAACAACAACAACAACCTCGAGGAGTCAGGGGAAAACGGGGAACAAGTATGAACAAGTTAGTTTTTTCCAGTTGTTTTTAAGGTTTTTCTAGTTTATTTTTGGTTTCTTTTGGTTTTTCTAGCATTTCTTAGCGTTTGCTAGTTTTCTCTAGCATTTGCCTGCTGACACATCCGTACCAAGTGAAACTAGATTAGGCTAGAAAAGTCAGTGTGGGTGAAGCCCTTCAAGGCAGAGGTTCCGGTCGTGAAATGTAAGGAACGACCTTGGGAAACGCAGGAATATCTTGGAAAAGGGGGAACATATCAGTGCAGTTCAGTGCAGGGTGGGTCAGTGAACTTATTGTGTTTTCTTCAGTTGTATTCTGGTTTTCTTTAGCCTAATCTAGTTTGTACTTCGATTTTGGTAGCCTCAACTAGCCGCTATGTTTTTCCTTTATGATTTAGATGATTTAGAGCGGACCTGATCAAAGCGGCCCTGTAAGGGATTCAATGACAGAATATCAAAAGAATATAAAATAACCACTTAATACGCCTTATTATTCTCAGGTATATTGATTAGGGTATACCCCGAGAGATGTTTGATGATTTTTGGCCCCTCAGGCCGCAGCCACGGAAGCAAGTGCAGTTCCCAGAGCCATCTCTCCAAAGGCCGTGGAATTCACCCCGATGATACTGGGGGATCCCCACAAAGGGTTGGTTTTGAATGGAAAATCCCAAACAAAAATTGATGAAAAACCAAATGGGGATTTAAGATGAGATAAATCCAATGAATAATGGGTTGGTTCTAACCTGCAACAATGATGAAACATCAAGATTGTTCATGTGATTTTGATGGGATTTGAATATTTGGGGATGGGTTCGGGATTGATCAAAACATATGTGTTTTCCATGTTTTTCCATATGAGTTATGAGTGGATCGATAAGTATCCGTCAACCATATTTTCACCAGGATTCCATGGTTTTGATCCCTACCGAAGTGGAGGTTGAAAAAACTTTTGATCCCATCCCACGAATGACCCTGTGGTAAACTTCCTGGCATAGCTATGGAAAATCACCATTCTAATTATATGTATAGGTACCTGATGGTAAATCAACTATTAACGGGCCATGGTTTTGTACACCTTACTCTATGCAAAACTGTATCTCCCATGCTGGATACTCGATAGTCCACGGGCGAAGATTATGAAGATTGATCCAGTTGATTTGCTGCTGACAGTCTTGACGCCAGCAGCTGGACATGTAGGCATCCTCTCTACCCAAGCCTTGTCATAGGATTATCAAGTCGACTAATGGCCCCAGGTAAAAACTGTTTTGTGAGTTTTAGACACATTGAGTCATACATTGGACTCGGCATCCAATTCATTCTGGAAGCAATTTTGGATCACATCCATTCTCTTTGGTTTGATCTCATTTTGGGATGATCAAACTCCCAAAGTCTCTTTGCAAACGCCGGCGGCGTGTGGAATCCCCCCTTGCCAGGTGATTCGGAGGAAATCTCCATCGCGACCCAAGAAGAAGGATAGTGGGGATGTGGCCGATGTAGAAACAACTGGAGGAAACACCAGGGTAGTTGCCAAACTGGCCAACCCCATCTGAAGCTGGAAGTTAAGATTTGGCTGGGGATTTGCCACCTTGAGTTTGAGTGATTGAACAATCCTATCAACTAAGCAGCACGACCAATCCACAATAGGTTTTGGAAGCCGCACAAGTGGTGGGTCAAAACTTAACCCCAACCCGAAGGTGACGGCGAACTTTGAGTACTACCCTCTGGTAATTTAACATAACTATGGAAAATCACCATGTTTAATGGGAAAATCCACTATTTCTATGGCAATTTTCAATAGCTATTTTGACATCACCAGAGGGTAAGGATTCTAAGGATCCACTCCATTGGACACCTGATGCAGCCGGCAGGAAGAGTTTCCGGCCGCACCAGAGCCTGAAGTCATACGCTTGGGGGATTTTGTGTGCCTTGGCAATACACGTGGAACATCGTGGAAGCCTTTAAAGGTTTGTCTTAAAATGCTGTATAGGCCGGAAAATCCACTCATTCATCATGTTGCTTAGGTGCAGGGATCTACTAGAGATCAAATTTCAAGGTTGACATATCCCGATACTTCGTCAGTTCGTTAGGCAGTCCCTCAGGCATGCTTGAAAAAAAAGGCGAAGAATCAGCAGCGCCAATTGCAAGTTGGGGACATCACCTCAGTTGGGCCGCTCAATGATTGCCATCTTCCAGCTACCAGATATTTTGACCGGATCAAATCGCTAACGAAAACTGGGGTGCAGTGTGAACTGTGACTACTGATTTTATATTACCATACACACCCATACACTAAATCAATATAGATCAGATATGGAAATGCCATGAAATGCCACTATTGATCACTATTGATCATTTCCCGGAAAAACCTTGAGTTTGCCATAGATCTATGATGATCTATGTAAGCCCGTTTGGGCATCCCATCCACAAGGAAAGCGCACGGGGCCGCTTACTCTGTAGGTACCTCCGTGGCAACGGTCGATTTCTGCAAGCAGAAGGTGCCACTGTGAGCGCGCCCCGGAACCGAGCGGACCAGGACTCTAACGGGCTGAGCAGCGTCGTCCCAACTATGGGATATGATATGATATGATGGGGAAAATGATAGGCAAGTTGGGATTACATGGTCCCATCCAATAGGAGACACCCCCATTTCACCATGGTCCCAGATATGGTTCTTTGGATATCACCAAAGCATCGAATCAGAGGGGATGATTAGGTCACTCACAGAAACCTTGATGATTAGATGGTTACCATTGGTTACCCGGTTACCCAAAATATCAAGAAATGTTATTTGTTACACGGATGCGAAGCCACATACTTGTCCAGCCAGGTGTGTGAATTCCGTTGGGTCAAAGTAATGGAAAAAAATGCCCTGCATCGGTGATTTCTACTGGCTGATCAAATTCACCGAGCGGTTGCTGGAAAGTCGCCGAGAAAAAGTGGTTGTAAGTGTACTTGCAATGAATGCTGCTGCTTTTTTTTAGTTTTTCTTGCGGAATCTTCAACATCAAACTGGGAAACGTTTGAAATCTACTCGGATCTGGATTGTTCTGACTTCACTTTGGCATGTGCTGGCAGGGGTTAGGTAGTTTAGTGCTTCGGGTTGTCATTTATGGCAACTCAAGATACAAACTGTTCAGTATTAGCTGCTGAAAGAACAGCTCAATGAATCTAGCCATCCAACTCCAGATGTGTGCGTGTCACCTGGATCTTGCATCTATTTGATTCTATTTGGGATGGGGAATCCCAAAAAAAAACCAAAACCATGGGTACTAAAATTGTCTGATGTTGGATGATTTGGGTACCCGAATTTAGGAAACCTCCTGTTTATGATTGTCTATGTGTATGTATCGTTTGCACCAGGCATCACTGCGGCTTGAAGTTCCTTTAGGAGCTTCCCATCGCACGCTGCCGCAGGAATGCCAGCGCTTCTTGGTGTGCCCCTACTTGAATGAGCACAAGGCCTGCTGATGTCTGATTCAGACTCACTATAGCTGAAGCCAAGGGATTTTGGATTTTTTTATGGGGAGCCTTAAAATTGTTTGCTGTACTTCAGGACTACATGCTAGTTTCAAAGATCTGTTGGTCTATGGCTTTCAGTCCCTGGGAAGAATCTCCCAATTGGCTACATCTCTGTGGCTTGACACTTGACACCATCCCTCTGGTTGGTTCATGAGGGAAAGAAAAACATAAAGATGCATGCAAATTAATGCACATATATCTATATATATATAATTATATATATACTATATACATCTATATACACTCTGTCCCAGTCACCTTAGCCGCTGTTGGGGGATCCAGGGGCCAGTCAGGAAGCAGATGCTGTGCTGCACTCCCCAGAAACACAGAAGCTGGTGCCTGGGCGATTCGATAGCGACAGGGGGATAGGAACTGTGGATCCATTGGATTCCATTGGTACACCATGTTTCAGTCAGCCATTCTACTGATAGTCAAGCAGCAGGATTCCACCTCATTTTTGGAGGAACACCCAACAAGATAGATCAAATCCTACTAAGATTGTGGTAAATTAAATTACGTCCCTTCATGTCCCTTCTATCTTCTTGATGGCTGCTCTATACATATATGGCTATGAACAAGAAGCGGGAATGAAGATGGTCGCCTCTGGATGGTTAACCCCGGTTGATGATTAGTTCGGGAATTCTACTAACTACTAAGCATTACTAACCTTTATTCCCGTAAATCCGATCCTTGGATATCCTTGGTATCATGGGGGAACAATAACAGCATCATTCAGACGTCCATGGGAATCCCCCGTTCTCAACTGGGATCATCGAGGTGAGTACCAAAACCTTCAGGGGTCGCAAGGTGAAGGATGGAGACGCCATTTGTCTCATGGTACCCTGGCGATGGATCTCCTGGGGGGCCCGGTTTCAAGAAGAGTTCTTGAAATTAAAGAAAGACACGAAAGTAGATCAAATGATCCAACCATGGGTGATTTTGGGTGTTTGGAGATTTGGACTCTGCTCAAACTATCCAACTTGATCCAAAATGTGGTGTTGGGTATAATAACCATATATTAACCATTATTAACAGTACATTAACCACCAACCAGGTAATGATAGGATTCGGACTCAGGGTTTGGGCCCACATTGGCGCGATGGAGACAGGGGTCCAATTGGTCAGCTAGGTCGGCTAGGTCGGCAGCTCCCTGTGGATTTTTGCTGTTCCAAAAAGAAAAACTCATCACAGAACAGCTCTGGTGGATGGGTATGGTTTCAAAATAAGACAGTTCATTATTGCTGAATTTTGCAATACATTAACCTCACAGACTTACTTATTAGTTGGAATTTGGACTGTATTTGCATTTAAAAATAATCCAATTTATAAATCATTAATGGCCCCAAGTTCACTTCCAAGGCATGCAGCGGCTGCTTTCTGGGCATCACGGGCCAGGTGGGAAAATGATGGTGGAATGGGGGGATGGGAATGGCCGATGGGGAGCTGGCCAACCCAAAAATGGGGCCAAGTGGATATTAACCACAGATTTTTTATGTTCCTATATTAGTGATTTCTTTCCATGATAGTGGGGATGGACTTTCATTTTTGGGATGGGTTGAAACCAAGAAGTCGTTGAGCAGTGGGCCTCATCTCTATCATCTCCTCGGAATCAGCGATGTGAAGAATGTGAAGATCGACTAAGAAAGCGCATGATGTGAATATAGACTAAGAAAGTCTAAGAAAGCATGTTGTGGATGATTTGATGAGCAGGCTGCTATACAAGAGTCACAAGAGATAGAAACGAGGCTCAACATCATTATCTTTTCCTGGCAGAACGTGGCTGGGTCAAGAATGGGGTAACATCGGACCCGCCAAATTGGTCTTGAAGAAAAAACGTGTTTGAAGTACTATTTTAGGGGATCAAGTTTTGACCCATACCATACCCATGAACGCTGCTTACTGCAATCAATGTTTTCTTGAGCACCCGTAGAATGCGTCCCACCAGAAATGAAGCCATTCAGGGAATCACACCCTTGGACACGACTCTTAGAAGTACACCCAATTTCAACTCACATCGAAGCAAAATCATAAAACAGTTTCGTTTCAACCAGGAAAAAACAAAAAAAACATATCTCGTTGTCCATGTGAGTTTTCAAGGCTAAAGCATCCCATTTTGGGCGACCGAACGCTCCGATTTTGCTCAGGTGGATGGCTCAGTGACGGTTGGAGTCCTGCATGGACGCCGATGGGTTGGGGGCACCTAGATGGGAAGGCGCCTAATAAGGCGCCTGTGAAAGGTCAGAGATCCCCATATTTGGGCTGGGTGTGTCCTGGGGTACCTGGCTGGGTAAACATGGGTAAAGTAAAATAGATGTGGAAAACCTATGGTTTCCCTAGGATAATGATCTACAACATCTATGTTGATTTACAGGAGGGTATTTGATTTTGAAGAACTCCAGGTAAGACCACTTTACTAAGACTTGTTGATTTGGTCGATTCTGGTAGGAGAGTGCAAGATTTGGGTTACCACTTAGGAAACACCAAGATATCCACTTGATTAAATAGACCCATGGGAAAATCATGGGCCTTTCCACAGTTCCACATCAACCTTTTAGGAATGCTTGATCCTGGGATTCCTCAAAAGATTCAAGTAGCAGACCCTTTATTGGGATGCTATGCATTTCAAGTTGGGAAACATCGCATTCTCAAGCAATAAAAGCACTCTAAGCACCTCCCCACCATGGCTTTTTGGACATTGCTGGATTTTTTCACCAGCCCGGGGTGCATCAAAACTTGCCTTGGCATATTCGCAACAGCCTCCCCTGACCGGGCGTTCAGGTCAAGGCAGACTTCTCCGAAGCATCACCATCATGTGCCATGGTGATCAAGACTGCCGGCAAGCGCAGGGAGGCAGGACTGATGTTGTCACTGATGTTGACTGATGTGGGACTTTCTTAAAATGATCCAAAAAAAAATCACCCTGGGTTTCAATGTTGAGAAAGAGTCATCCATGACTTGGATGATGTGGGGTACCCCCATGATGCATGTCAAACTTGGTCCACAAGTTTGATGAAAGACCAGGTCACAGTTGGATTGGTTGTCGCATCAGCTTAAAACATGTTAAAACATTGGGTTTACGGGACAACCCCCAATATTTCATGGGGAAGACGGTTTTCGGTCAAACACATCGTTAAACAATCCCAAGCCAATCCATTGAGTATGCCCATTTTCCTCCCATACAGAAATGTTGAAGCTGTCATCGGCTCAGATCAAGTTCCTTCCAGTTGTGTTTCTTTGGCCTCCAAATCAACTTGAGCAGCGGCCAAAACTAAGGATGCTCTCGGAAGCTATAGGCTTTTGGTACACAGAGATTCTACAAAGCTTACTATTAAATTGCAAAAAGTATATGAAAGCATTGAAAGCATGGTCAAAGTTCATGTTGACTGGGGCTATCGCCCTATCAAGCAAGCGGTAGAACCGCGTAGTGAGGGGACTTGGAAACTGCTCATTTCAGGTTTTGGAGGTGACTGGTTTTAGATGGACAGGGCTACAAGAATCCAGCTGAATCAATCCTAGTGACCTACTCTATCCTACTCTGCTGTAGTGACCTTTCAAACACTCTTGGATCTTTCCAAGTTATTTGGCAAAATGATCCCAACTCAACTGATTCATTTTTTATAGGGTGGCTCCACAAAGGCCACCACGGCCGCAGGTCAGAGATGGTGAGCCTTTCTACCTTCAGAGTATGGCTTCATCACAGGCGGAGATGTACTCAAATCATCCAGGTCATCATTATTTGGTTGGTTTGGAATATGATTTTTTCTTTCCATAATATATGGGAATAATGATCCCCATTGACTTTCATGTTTTTCAGAGGGGTAGGTATACCACCGACCAGTCAAAAAAAACGGCAATGGTTCAAAAAAACACCATATCTTGGGAATGTCATATGATGACTTAAAACTGGACATAAAACGCTTTTAAAAGACTCTCCATTCAGTTGGGAATGGAAAATCATCCCAAATGACTTTCACTTCATGATTTTTGCAGAGGGGTAGGTAGGTTGAAACCACCAAGCAGTTTTAGTATCGAGACAATCATGATTTTGGGATTCCCCATTATTGGAAACCACATGAAACCACCAGATATGAATAAATCAGGATCTGGAATCTGTTTGGTTTTTCAGGCGGATGCATTGGATGCTCCAATTGACTTTGACAAATCGGCCACTCCAATTTAGCACCCGTTAGTTCTCTATGATTGATGACAGGTGGAGAGATTTCCTGCCGATAGCGATGGTTATCAAAAGAAGAATCACGCATCGAAAAATCATTGTGTCAAGTGTCTTCCCACTCACTGAAAAATCTTAACAAAAATGTTGGTGTCTAAGAAATATCGTGCAAGGGTTTGATATATTCGTTCCCCAAGCATGGCTGGTTTGGTGTGGACATACCCATGTCTGATAAGATATATTAAGATATGTAGGTTTGGTGTGCCCCAAAGCACGTGACCTTGCCACAGTTGCTGGTGGTTGATGAGAAAGCCCATGTGGCCGTGACTATGCAGTCCAAACAGCCCCCCGGGGACTTGATGTCAGGTGCCGTTCCGCCATTCCACAGGGCCTCGTTTGGGGGCCATGGCTTCCAGTTTGTTACATAGCGAAGCCATGGCCCATTTTGATTCGACGATTTGCCGATTAACATATATGTTTTTGCATGATATTCCATATGTCTTGGAGCTTTTAGGGCAGACCCTGTGTGGTTTCAAAATTGCTTTCGTAGTACTATCGAACTTGGGATTGGTCGGTGGTTAGATGACAGCCGGGCTTTCCCATTTTTAACCTGGACCCAAAACCGCAAACAACAAGCTACGGGGAGCATCTTGATATCTTGACTGATCATTTTGATTCCACAGAAAGTTGCTTTCATTCCCCAAAACCAGCCCAAGGAACGTGTCTAGTCCATCTGTTCCAACAATCAGTGACTCAAAAACCTAACTTCAGCTTTTCCGCAGCCGAATCCGATGTCCCCGCGACAGGTCCGAAGCCGCACCAAGAGCTGAGCTTCAAAAAGGTGCCGAGAAGCCCTCCACGCCAGGTGGACCGCGGCAAATCCGAGAAGTTTCACTGTGGTTTATGGTAGATACATCTATATTTAATGGGGTATTTATAAGACAACAAACATAACTTGGGGGGGTCACCACCTTGTAGATTCGTAGATGTTTGTTCTTTAACTCATTGGTTTTGGCATCTTTTTAAAGCAGTGCATGTTGAGTGGCTGCAATCATTCCTGGTCCAGGTTCCACCTCGGAATGTCATTTTGAAGTGGTGCGCAGTCGGAGTTCGCGTGCGACATATCGATGTCCCGGGGCGCAAGGGGCTTCAGGGAGATGGTCGAAAGTGCCTTGAGAAGAGCAGGAAAACCTCTTAAAGCCTGATATTTGATGATATTCGATCATAAAAGATAGTAAAAATATGTAAAATCAAGACAATCAAGAGACCAACGTCAGGTTCCAACTTCTTCCAGAAAACGAAGAAACGAAGACTTGGGCCGGGCAATGACTACAAGACACATCAAAGCCTCTATGCCCTTGTCAGAATGCCGAAGTGTTGAGTTTGTTCCTATGCCACAGTGTCATCATGCATTCGGCGTTTGAGAATCCCTTCAAAAATGCGGCTTCTTTCGATTGATCTGACGGGTCAATTCACAATGTGAAGCGCTTAGCAGATCTTAGCAGCCTTAGCCACTCACTTTCTCATCCAAGGAGCCAGAGAGGGGTGAGGGGATCACCATAGCGGAAGATCTACCTGGTTTCATGAAAGTTCGCTGGGACAATGGAGAGGCGCACGGTGGGCTGATCGCTTTGAGTGAGATGACTGCGCAAGCACCGTGCATTTACACATGCGAACAACTTGATGTGCTGCTCATTACTGGATCACATCGATTTTGCCAGACTATGGGAGGCGTCAAATATCTAATTAATTTATATTAATATCAATTCATATCAATTCATATTAGTTCATATCGCATATCAATACATTGCTCTATGATACTATATCATACATCTATGTCTATGCATAAGAAAAAAGAAAACATATGTCTATGTTCCATGGGAATATCTCCGGGTGCATCTGGTTTTTTCACCGCCAGGAGACCCTGTGTCGCGTGGGCGCGGATGGGAAGTACAACCTCTACGTCTTGGAGCCTGTGGCGGCCCGCATCGAGCCGGTGGTGAATCGCGATGAGCAGGTGGGACTGTGGGGTATGGTATCAGAACCCGGATCCTATATATATTTTTTAAAATTATACTATATGTAGTAAAATATACTAATCTCTATATATATATATTTATATTATTATATAATATATAACATATATATATTAGTACATAAAATATACACATGTTACAGATATGTCATAGAAATCATAAATGAAAATAATAACAATAGTGATCTGAATAATAATATTGATACACTATTATATCGTATATATAATTCAGTATTAAATACAAACATATGTGCGTCAATACTAATAAGAACAATAATCGTAGTGATACCCTAAGCTTCAAAAGCGTATTAAATTCATAGACTTTCCGAAGCCAGCGGTTTTCAAAAAAGTCGCAAGGTTTGTCTGCGCCCATAGGACGAAGGAACGTCGACCTGCTTCATATTCTGATTGTTTTTGACACATTCACAGTTTCTTGCACATCCTTACAATCTGAAAATCAAAAACCATGTTTTATTTTTCCATATATTGAGAATAATAATCCCAACTGACTTTTATATTTTTCAGAGGCGTAGGTCAACCACCAACCAGTATATTTCCCAGCGTATCCGCAGAAAACCCATGTGATAAGATGCTTCGACTATCTTCGAGCTCCCAGGCATCCAGGCAACCCATTGGACAAAGCCTTTTTTTGCGCCTTCCCAGTTTTCGCTTCGCCACATGTTGTTTGTATTATTTACCCTCTGGTAAATTAACATAGCTATGGAAAATCACCATGCTATTAATGGGAAAACTCACTATAAATGGCCATTTTCAATAGCTATGTTAAATTACCAGAGGGTACATATTTACACATTTGTACATTTCAATTTGTACTGTACATACCTGTACGTCTAACATATTTGATCATATGTGTAGTTAGATTTAAGAGAGCCGATCCCCTTAAATACTGGGCAGCATAAAAATAATTATTTTAGCTTTTTTAGGCCCCAGATTAGCATTTCAAAATTGCATTCCCAGAAAGTCTGCTTTTAGATTAGCATTTCAAAATTGCATTCCCAGAAAGTCTGCTTTTAGATTAGCATTTCAAAATTGCATTCCCAGAAAGTCTGCTTTTAGTAGATTTGCATGTCAAAATTGCATTCCCAGGAAGTCTGCTTTTCGATTAGCATTTCAAAATTGCATTCCCAGGAAGTTTGTTTTTGGATTAACTGATTAGCATTTTCTGATTGCCTTCCCAGAAAGACCCATGTTTATCTTAGACTCTTAGACTAGCAAAAGACATGCATTGACGACCAGTAGCTCCACTAATTGACTGCTCATATGTCCGATGTCACTCAGTAGTAGCCAAATTTTTGCCACACATCCCCCTGCTTCAGTGAGTCACTGATTGGTTACAACCTCGTCCGCGTCCGACAACTCTCAAGCATGAACCCTGAAATCAAGGTGGGAAAGAGGTATCACACTGATTATCACACGTCCTGAAGCAAGACCATGTTTTTGATTTCTAGATCACGGACCAATCAATTCAATCCTTGTTGTCATTGTTTAACTGGTTGCCAATGTCCCACAGCAACTGTTTTCCCAGAGCCACCGGTTGATTGGCGCAGCTGAACGCAAATTGGGCAGATTTGGAGGATGATTTGGCCAGCTCGCAAGATCAGTTGTCCCAAGATGTGATGAGAGCTGAAGCTTGTAGGTCCAGCTCAGATTCAGAGTGTGAAGATTCTGACTCTGAGGCTCCTTTTTGGGTCAAGGCTTTGAAAAAAGCATCTAGGAATTTGGGGCTTCTCAAGCCAAAGACTATGACTAAGACGACAAGCCCTGAGTCACTACATGTCAAGGTTGTATCTGGCTGCACAGGGATGGGGGCAGAAGGTTTTGTCTTCAAGGCTGGGATGCGCAGGGTTCTGGGGTGAAACAAGCTTTGGACTCTATTCTATACACGCAGGATCTATCACTAGCAGCATTATCCATGCAGTCGGTTTTAGCAGTAACAACCAGCAAGAAATTCAGGTAGCTGATTTGATTAACTAATATATATATATATGTAACTAATCAACCAATATATAATGTTTCCGATCCACATATCATATGTCCCATGGCTCTGATACATGACTCCATGTGAACCCCAGAGCCATAGCCTCAAATTTGGATCCCGAAATCGGCATCTTCCCCTCATTATATACAGAGTTCCAAAATCAAATCAAATAGATCTTGGTAGATCTTGCATTCAAGCCGGAGCATTCTAACGACCTTTTGTCTTGGGAGGGAAAGGTTTGATCTTTAAACTCTAGACACGACTTAATTTGATTAGATTTAGCTTCAAACTCAAACATTCAAAGGGTGATTGTTTGGGAACACCATCAAATAACACATTAGTCATTAGTATAAACCAGTGCAGCTTGGTCAATCATTTTACCAATAATCATCCAAGGTTGGCAGTCCAGTCAACCCAGCGCTTACTATAGTTGGTCAATAGATGTCAATAGCTCAGCTGCTCTTAATTGCTTCAGTTGCCGGCGCTCACTGCTTTCGTCCTGGCAGGCTCTCAAGATCCCCTACACTATGATGAGCGCAAGTGATCCTGAAAGGAGGTGTCGCCATTTTGTGGAGACCAACGTGGGGCTTACCACTAGGCCCACGCATTGGTTCAAAGATTTGGAGGCGCAACGCAAGGGAAGACCTTGTGAATACCATCCGTTCTCCCCAGCATGTTCAGCTGCCCCTGAACCAATCGATTTCGCTTTGCTTGGGACACCATGCCACCCATACTCAACGCAGCGCAGTGGTCGGTGGAATGAATCGTCTGTTGAATCACATCATGAGTTTGATGTTGCAATGAAAAGCTTTGTGAATTGGCTGAAAGATTTACATCCGAAAAGTCTGGTGTTTGAACAAGTGCTTGGGTTTGTCAAGCCCATTCATGCGGGCAGCTCTGAAACGCCCTACACCAGGTTCTTCGAAATGATTCAGCAAACAGCGGTTTCTACCTATTTTGCTTCCCTTTTGGTTCTTTTATAAATTTGTTTGCCTGCATCCCATCGCCAGTTTTTCAAACCGGTCAGGCCTAGGTCAGGCTGATATTGACGCAGACATAGCTTGTCCAAGTACCCATCGCCTGGGCCCAATCAACCCAGGTTTCTGGATTTGCTGAACCGAGCCGAACTTCCATTTGGTGGCTACTACATCATCCGAAAACAGCTGGACATGTCAATGTGGATCAAGATCAACAGACCCAGGACCAAACGGGGCGCCTGCTTTGAGTTGGGTGGTATAAGTAGTGTACGTGCAAACACATCCTTGTTTGTTCTGCCTGTGTCCATTTCCTCATCACACAGACCTGTGAGTTTGAACTGTTGACTGTTTGATATGATATATTCTTATCCACGGCTGCCAATTGCCCCCCATTACTTGGTTCAAGCCAAGACAACTGTGGCAATTTTCGAAACACAAGCATCAAGAACAGCAGCAGCAACAGCAGCAACACAAAACCATATATATATATAAGAGGAACAAAATCAAGAACAACAACAGCACCAACAACAGCAACAGCAATGACTCAGTAATGACAAAGACAACAACGATAGCAACAGCGACTGCAAGGAAAACATGATGACACTCTTCAGCCAGTAGAAATTCTCTGAAGGTTTCATTTTATCCGGCAGACTACTCTTGCCTTCCCAGCGCAAGCCCATGTGGGATGATTCGTGGGATGTGTCTTGGGATATTGTCGATCCAGAGCCAGCTAGTAGCAGTAGTGGTGGCCCCAACTCTTCACAACCAGCTGCTTCTGCCTGGTCCGGCTGGGACTCCGATGATGCTGCTGATGATGTTTCTCTCAGCCATCCGCAACCTGCAGCAGCAGCAAAAAAGGGCCCTGGCCGACCAAAAGGTACCACAGGCACTGCAGCATGGAGAAAAGTAGTGAATCTCTTCTAGATAGATTCGGTCTGTGTATTTTGGCTGATTGAACATCACATGACATAACGTCACCCAAAGGTTCAATGTCAACCAATAATAACTCAATAGTAAACAGTAATCCCAGGTCCCAGCCTTCATACGCTTCATAGGAGGTGTGAAATAATTCTGGGTGATTGCTTAGGCTTATTCAAGGCTTTTTTCCCACTTGCCAGCTGAGGGTTTAGGATTTTTAGCATCAGCAAAGGTGCATCGGCTCCTTCTCCAGCTCCTTCTTCTCCTTCTCCTCCACCTCCTCCTCATCGTCCTCGTCCTCGTCTTCCTTCTTCATCTCCCGTCGGTCCTGTCGTCACTGTGCGGACCTCGGTCGCGCAGCACCAGGAGCTCCAGTGCAGCTCCGTCTGGGCATGCACGGGCCCGACCTTATCACGAGCTCCAGCTAGGTTTGGGGACACACAGAACTGAACAGATAACAGATAACACACAAAGAATGTCAGGGTAGGACAGGACCTCAGATAGGAGGGCAGAAAAGATGCCAGAAGATAGCAGATAGTAGAAGAATGCCAGTTAGCAGTTAGAATGTCAAAGTATATGTCAAGTAGAATGCCAAAAAGAATGCCAGATAGGACGGCAGATTATATTTCAGATCAGGCAGGATAGAATGCCAGATAGATAGACAATACAGTGGGCACACATGTCAAAGTATATGTCAGATAGGATGCCAGCACCCAGCATTTATGCCAGGTAGAATGCCAGAAAGAATTGCAGATAGAATGTCAGAATATATGTCAAATAAAATGTCAGAAAGAATGCGGAAGAGAATGTCAAATACATACATATACTTACACACATATCTATAATTTCATGTTATTATGCCAGAAAGAATGATAGAATGATAGAATGCCAGATACATGCCTGGATTTATGTCAAATAGGATGCTGGATAGAAAGCGAGATAGACTGTCAGACTGTCAGTCGATATGCCAAATAGATTGCCACAAAGAATGCCAGACAGGATGCCAGAATATTGTTAAACAGAAGGGAGACATAATGATAATGTTCGAGGGCATACAAGTGCAGATAGTGCGCCATAGACAAAGTAAAGTAGAATGCCAGAAAGAATGTCAGCAAATACAAGAGAGAGAGATATATATATATATCTATCTATCTATCTGTCTATCTGTCTATCTGTCTATCTATCTGTCTATCTGTCTATCTATCTATCTATCTATCTACCTATCTACCTATCTATCTATCCATCCATCCGTCTATCTATCTATCTACCTACCTATCTACCTACCTATCACATGGAATGCCCGAAAGAATTTCACATAGAATGACAGATAGAATGCCAGACTGTATGTCAGATAGAACCAGATAGAGTGCCAGTTAGGCTTGACTTGACTGACTAGAAAATATGCCAGGTAGAATGCCAGATGAAAATATCAGATAGAGTGCCAGATGGAATCTCATATAGTTAGGATGTCAAGTGGTGGGGGCCGTTTATCTCACATAGTTAGATAGGTAGAATGTGAATTGGTGGAGAGCCCCGGAGAAAGTATTTTACTTTTTGAAATCCACATGACCACTTGCTGAACCTAACGCCTTGAATGACAAACCAGCCACTGTTAAACTAAAGCCTTGAATGACAAATCAACCACTGGGCGGGCTGAGGAAACGCATGCGAGAACACGAACCAGACCCACTGCCTGAGCTGGTGGTTGCCAACCCAGATGCTCAGCAAGAGCCTACACCTACACCAGGGACTATAGACTATGCCCGTGGTGTTTTGGAGGTGCAGCGGGGCAAGAACAAGTTGGCGGAAAGAACCAGGGCCAGGGACAGAGCAAAGTTTGGCGAAGAGGAGCTTCTCGAGCACAAGGTTCCTCGCATGTTTTGGCCAGATTCTGCGTTTTGGGGCTCCATAAGTTTTCTTGGCACCCTTGCCATGCAAGCACTTGCACACAGCGCCAGATTTTCATTTGGACAGTTGCCAAGAGACTCCCGTGTGAACTCACAAGTTGCAAAGCTCTTTTTGTTCAAGAATATGGCCGGGATGTCGGACAAAGTGCTGAATCAGTTCTTGCAAGTGGCTAAAGGCTCTTTGAGTGAAACCAAATGTGCCCGTTCAAGTTTGCAAGGAGCATCTGCTCTTTTGGAAGCAGGAGGCCTTCTGTGGTGCGGGTTGCTAAGATCCTATCAATCTTTGATAGAGTGTGGCCGTTTAGAACCCATTCTGTTCATCAAGAAGTCTCGGTACGACGAGACTCCATTGAAGATCCGTTTGCAGGGGCAAGGCCCAGGCTCCACCAGAATCAATACCGAAACATCCACACATGCGAAGGTGATGCAGTCTGAGTTCGCTCTTCACATGGTTCTGAAGGATGTTCAAAACTCTCAGTATTGGCACCTGCATGGATATGTGCCAACATGGTTACAGCTCATGGATGCCACGACTGCAGAAAATACGAAGAGGGTAGTCTTGAACAACTACCAGCAGATCCCAGGCTTGGATGACTTCAGCCGAAGTTTCAGTTGGAAACTACAGCAAGCCACTGTGGACTGCTACGCTGCAAACCAAAGAGCTGAGAGGAGTCTCCTTCATGACGACCCAAGCTGGAGCAAGTACACCAAAAGCTGCGACGTGCACATTGTTACACAGGTGCACATGAAAGCAGCTTCTGTGCTTGACAGTGACATCTCAGGGATGCTTCACACAAGTTTGGCGCAACATGGGGCCGGCGTGCTGGATTCGTTGAAGAAGATCTTGGCAGAGATATTTGAGAACGAATTGGTTGTGGTCTACGATGCTCCTCCACAGGGTCGGGTGAGACAACACAGAGAGGAATTGCACGATCTCTTTTTACCCCTTCCGCATGCAAATAGCTTGGACTATGTCAGTTGCTCCATTTTGGTTCGTCGATACATTCTTGGCGCCATGATGAATGGCGATCTAGAGAGCAATCGAATCTACCACTGGTGTCCCTTCAACTGTTGCAAGGACTTTTCCGACACAGTTGAGAAGTTCAAGACTTATGTTGTGCATGCGTTGTTGCCATCGAAGATGCCGCGCTTTGCAAAGAATAGATGGAACCACCAAGATGGAGCAGTATGTTGGGCAGGGCTGTTGGCTAGTCACCACGGTCTTCTGGAACGATTGTTAACGAAATTTGCAGGAGTTCCAGGCGTAGGCGTAGGACAGTTTCCAGCTGAGCCTATCCACCAGCAAGCGGCTGAAGGCAGGCATGCCAAGTGGTCCGGCTGGGATTTTCTCACAGATGATGATCCAGATGATGGTGCTGCTGGTCATGATGAGCCGCCGCAACCAATCGCAGACGCTGCAGTCATGGAAGGCGCGGCTGCCGAGAACGAGGGCAACGTAGAGATGGAAGATGTGAGCGGAGAGACTGACTGGGTCAAACGCAACAAAGCATTCAAAAAAAATTCAAGCCGATGGAGCCAGACAAATCCTGGACCGAGGTTGGTGGTGATGAAATCAGTCATGAACGTCCTGTCGCATGCAGTTAACCAAGCCTTTCAAGTTTCTGGCAGTGATTTTGACCGAGAACAAGACTTGAAGTCTGCAAAGGGCGAAGCCAGGTCATATCGGATGTTGGAAGCAGCACGAGGTGAAGATCTCGAAAAATTCTATTCCGAATTGTGGCAGCAGTTCGAGGGACCTTGTCGTGGCATGCCTTTTTCAGCTATGACTTCCAATCTCTTGAACATTCACTTCGTAATGTTGTCACGAGCTGGGTGCGCGATGGAAATGCTGCTTCGCAGGCCAAGGAGAGGTCAACCTTACCAGCTTTTCAAAGTACTTCTTCAAGGTGCTCCATCTTACAGTCAAAGCCTGTCATGCTTGGATGATGAACTCAGCAGTGCCTTCCACCACCGTTTCCCACAGTGGTCCCCTGAAGCAGAGGTTTGCCTACGGGCGTTGGGTCAAAGTATCGACGTTGATGTGGCCCAGATTGAAACACGGCATGCGATAGCTCGTAGGATGGTAACATTGAAAGGTTTGCAGACTTGGGTCCCGTCGATAGATTCTTTGTCCGCTGATTGGTCTCACAAACAAGTTTCAAATCGGGAAGAAGAGATCTATGGAAAGCAGGTCCAGCAAAATGCCTGTGAAATCCTTGGATTGCGGACTGGCACAGAACCTTGTCAACGTGATGAGTTCAGATTGGACTTTTTGTTTCTTGTTGCAGTTTGTTGAAAATTATGTTTGTTTTGTTTTACTGGGTTACTAGGTCACTAGGTACATAGTAGGGTATGGTGACATAGCGACATAGCGGACATAGCGACTATAATTGACTATTAACTATTATTATTTTTATATCAGCAGGTGCCAAAAGAAAGAGATGCTGCCAGAGAAAGGAGATATGAGGAAAAGGCTTGCTCAGGCAACGGATGACGCAACAAATGCTGTAGAACCTACAACTTCCATTTTCTACTCTCTAAGCTTTTAAATTTTGAAACTTCTACACCCAGCCGGCCGGGGTACTATTTATCACCCTGTGTAAATATACCCATTATATGTATATATATATATTATATATATATATAAATTGTTTTTTCAAAGTATAGATAAGAACTACTCACGGTGATGGTATGTGATTTCTTACAGAACAAAAGATATGCATTTACATATATATTTAAATATATTTAGACATCTGTCGATTCATCGATCTATCGATCGCAAGGCCGGGGGTTTCATGGAGCGTGCAGTCAACTCTAGTGTTGTGATGCTGTATGCGGGCGGGTGGGAGGAGGTGGGAGAGGGGTGCTAACAACGTCCTGCTGGCAATGCTTGATGACAGGGCTTGCGACATTACCGTTGAAGCTGCTGCGGTTTTGTTGAACTTTACCTTTACGCGTCTGTATACAGATGGTTTGGGGGCAGGGTGGGTCTAATAGCGTCCTGCTGGCTGTGCTTGATGGAAAGCGCTTGCTACGTTGAAGATGTTGGTTGCTTTATTGCTGAACATTCTTTCAGCATTTTTTTTTCGCAAGACAGTTTGATATACTGCTAGCAGCACTCAACTTGCTTCCCGACAAGGGTACCGGGTAACGGTAACGGCTCTGTCCAACGGGCGCATGCCTTTAAGAGTCCATAGTAGCAGCCCTAATCGCAAACAGTAACGTGAAAGAACCAAGGGGAAACAAGTGATTTTGACAGCTGTCGTAGGCTGTTTAGCAATCATGAATGTTTCATGGCCTGTAGAGGCGCAAGAAACCTATATCGATGTATAAAATTCAACTTATGCCACCTTCAGCATCTCACCGCCTGTGCCAATTTCTTAGGACCAGTCAGAGAAAGGTAAGACTGTCAAAAAGAGCAAAAAACCCGGAGTTCAAGGTGGTGGTGGGGGAGGTTTCCGTGCCTTCCTACATGAGAGGTGTCAAGGAATGGCATTCTCAGGCCTTGCCATGCAACAGGCTTCTCGCCGCTACCGTGCTCTTTCTGAAGAGGAGCGTGCTTACTTCAAGGAGCAGGGTTTGAAAGCAACCATTGCGTGGAGAGCAGGGTTCGCATCTTTTGGTGAGCGGGAGCGCGCACATTCGAAGGCAAAGCGCTCCTCCCCACCAGCATTGCAACAGGGTGATACACAAGCAACTGCGCTAGTAGCTGTTGATGATGTGAGGTCATCTCAACTGATGCCCTTGGCCACCAGAGACTTGCAAGATGATATTCGTTTGATCAGACGAAAATTTCGGGAACATCGGAAGGATCAGAAAAGGACTAGGGCTAACCAAGAGCAAACTTTGCTGGACAGTTTCAGAGGTTCGTCTACCCACAAAGCACCCACATGCTTTGATTTCGACAATTTCTTCACGGTTGCTCACCCACATGGCCTACAACCTGATTCTGATGCTGATGTCTTGGGCAGCGAGCAGCTTCCAGCCTTTTCATCCATCAAGTGGTACCCTCCAGTCACAGAATTTGCTCAGGCCACGGGTAGTTATTAATGCACGAGTACATGCATGCATGTACACACAGCACATTTGCAAATACACATATGCTCATACACACACAATCATGTCATGTCATGTCCTGTCATGTCATGTCATGTCATGTCATTCATTCATCCACTCATCCACTCATCCATCCGTCCATTCATTCGTTCGTTCGTTCGTTCATTTCAATTCATTTCAATTCATTTCATTTCATTTCATGTCATTCGTTCGTGCGTTTGTTCGTTCATTCGTTCGTTACGTTTGTGCAGTCATCCTTTCATACACTCATTGTTTCTTTCAATGCTATTTAAGCTGCTATTTAGTCAAGTCTTTTCGTCTTCATTTTATTTTCACTTCATTTCGGATCAAGTTTCCGTCCATATTATTTGCTTTCATTTAGTCAATTTCATGTCACTTACATTCATGTACAAAAACTACTTTAACTACTTACTCATGCATTCATTGACTGAGTCCTGATCGGTTCATCCATTCATCCATGCCTCCATTTCTCCACCCGTTCGTCCGTTCGTTTGCAGTCATCCAATCATTCATTCACGTATTCATGTCTACATGCAATGATCAATGACCATTCATACATACATGCGTTCATGCATCATCTTGCACAAAAAATCTGGATACGTGCACATATCCAGATATCCTAGCATGCAGTGACATGAACTGACTTGCACGAACTGACACCTGGCAGAAACTCATCATTGACCTACATTGACATATTCATTCATGCAGTCATTCATGCATGCATGCATACATACATACATATATGCTTTCATCTTGCGCAGAAAGCTGGACAGAGTGACAGACATGACATAGATGGACAATACAGGCAGCCTTTCCAAAGACATATATTCGAGACTTTAGATTGCTGGTCTGCTGGTCGTTATGAAGCCGCATTGTCCATGTATGCCCAAAAAAGATTGACAACAAGCAGCTAGTAGCTAGCTGCTGGCTGCGTAATGTGCCAGTCAATCAATCAATCAACCAAGCAATCAATCAATCAATCAATCAGTCAGTCAGCCAGTCAATCATATACATATATATGTAAATATATGTGTATAAATATATATATATGTATATATATATATATGAATACATAAATAAATAAATATATATATATGTAGTGTATATATATATATATATATTTGTTTTCACGTCCTTTTGCAAATCATGGTCTCTAGATTCTCTAGATTTCACAAAAACAAAGGTGCAGCTCCTCTCCTTTATCCTTCCCTTCTCTTCCTCGTGTCCTCTTCCTCTCCTCCTCGCGTCCTTCTCCTTTTCCTCCTACCCCCAGCTCATAGCAATCTCCAGCTGAGACTTGAGCTGCGGCGAGCTCCAGATCAGTGTGGGCACGCACGGACCCGGACACATGCCAGAAAGAATTCCAGGTAATAATTACCACAGTATATGTCAGATACAATGCTAAAAAGACTGCCAGACAGAATGTCAGCATATGTGTCAGATAGAATGCCAGATAGAGTTAGAGTGTCAAAATACAGGCCAGACAGATAGTCAGATAGAATGGCACAATAGTATGTATGCCAGATAGAATGCAGAGCTTTGGCCAAAAAGAAAAACAGATAGAATAGAATAGAATGTCAGAGCGTAAATGACACGCAATAAGAAAAGACCCAGATGATATGCTGGAAATTGTGCCGAGATGATTTGTCAGGGTGAGGCTCACTTGAAGTAACGCAATTGCAAAAATATGTAAGTATTT
The DNA here is from genome assembly GCA_947184155.2 of Cladocopium goreaui. Taxonomy (NCBI): domain Eukaryota; class Dinophyceae; order Suessiales; family Symbiodiniaceae; genus Cladocopium; species Cladocopium goreaui. The sequence continues at coordinate 97,947 of CAMXCT020001710.1, read as the reverse complement.
GATACGCATCGATGTGTGACTTGTGCCCTGTATAGGCAGCATTAAGCGAGAACAACTCTATGGGCACCCAGATGTCTCTTAAGAGTAAGCTTGAAAAGAGCTGGTCTGAGCACCATAGCTTGATCCGTCACACCGATCAGCCCAAGATCAGTTTTGAGAACGATCGCCTCAAGAAAATGCACCAGTCGAGCAAATGCTTTAAAGCTGGCTTTTGCATCTGCAAGAACAGCAGGAAGGATGTGCGACGCGCAAATTCTGATGCTTTGCAATTTGAGGTCCACCTTCTCAACGTGATGAAAAAGCAGTTTTGGTCAAAGACTGTGAACGACAGCAAGGAAAAGTCGCCAGCCCGTACGTTACTCGAAGCCGGTTTCATTGTTTTGCACTTCCTTGCTCGCATCGGGGATGAGCACCATGATGAGGTCATTGGAAGCCATTTCTTTCACATCGGGTATGCCAACTACAAGACATGGGCATTGTCAACACTGCAGCTGTTTGCCTGCGATGACGAGCAGATTCAGCCTGGTGATAGAAGACTTCTTCTGAAAGTTGGAGAGCGCGACGATGCGCTTGAGGGCGGTGACTTTAGACTTTTAGTGGATGCTGTGAGGGAAAGCTTGAACCTAGAAGCAGAGCACGATGTGCAATTCTACAAGTTGATTGGGAACAAGGAGAAGTTGCCCATTTCGCATATGATTCCTGGACAACGGTTGCAGGTCGAACTTTTGGATCTCCCTGGTGGGACATCAGTATGGAAAGGTGCGAAGAAGGAAAGAGATGTGAGGAAGGAGCAGAAAAAAAAGAAAAAGAAACACAGAAAACGAAAAGATCCCGGTGAACCCGCTGAACCCCGACGTGGCCGCAAGAAGCCATGTTATGATGTGGAGATGGTGGAGGATCTTGGAATCGGGGTGGTGATGCCTGCAGCAGCCATGCCCCGCCGTCCTCAGCAACAACAGAGGGCTTTTGTCAATGACAGTTCCAGTTCCAGTTCCTCAGGATCCGATGTGCCTCCAGAGGCCGATGCAGTGGAGGATCAAGATCAAGATCAAGATCAAGCTGGTGATCATGAAAGTGACATTTTGATGAAATTTTCCCAGATGGTGAAAGGGAACACTCCGAAGCAGAGTCAGAGATCTTTGTCGCCGAGTTGGACCGCATTCTTGCTGAGGAGCAGCAAGAAGAAGCTGAAGAAGTGGAAAGGGTCTGCGAAGCAGAAAGGCAACCAGAAGCATTGCAGGTTCCTGTCAACCAGGATGACGTGGAAGAACATGAAGCTGGAGCGGCTCCTGCGCCGCGAGCAGATGCTCTGGTCGCGACAGGTCTTGGGTTTGTGAGAAAACCTGGCATTTGTGAGGTGCGCTTTGATCTTGGCCGCTTGGGCGAAATCCGGTACAACTTCACATCAGAGTTCTTTCGTGCCCACTGCCCAGTGCATGACCAATGTATGCGCAGGAGATCTGCTCTGGCTTCTGACAGAATCCATGGACAAGGAAGGCCATTGGGCCTGCTTGCGCATTGGTTGGAAACAGCTGGAAACTACAGGGACAAAGATCAGCATATTCGAGCTAAACCAGGCTCCTTTGATGAGAGACGTCAAGCTAGGGATCGTTTTGAAGCTCGACACGGCAGCCACGAAATGACAAAGTACGAACGAGACAGAACTAATAAAGAATCGTCCAATGAACCACAAAGAATTTCCTAAAAGGAAAGCTAGGAATTTGCAATTTACAGGTTTCACTCGATCAAGTCAGCTGCTCAAAAAATGTATTCTGCCATTGGGAGGGAGGATAGGTGAAACTTACTGCAACATCAGCCAAGTTTTGAACGGGTGTTGCGGCCAACTTGGGCTTCACACCGACCGCATGGAATGAATGCACTTGAAACTTCCAGGTGTGGCTAGCGAACAACGGCCATTACAAACAAGTGTAGGCTTAAATTTCGGAACCTAGCAGCCCCAGACCTGCGTGCCTGCTGGATCGGGGAAAACATGACATGTGGGCTTCTCCAATTGTGGACATTGAAATCACCATGGCTATGGGAAATTCAAAAAATCCGAATGGTAGAATTGATATTGAAAAAGATAGATACAGTTCAAGTTGTGGATGACTTGTTGGGGCCCAAAGGATAGGAGGGAATGTGTGTGAGTAGGTGCTGGATATATGTCAAATTTTTAGCAGTATCTTTCACGAAGGGCTGAATTTCATCGTTGTAGTTCCAGTTTCAGGTGGTGACTCTTTGAAAGCCACTGTGCTCTTGTCACTAATCACTACCATAAGTGTCAAACTTGTCATCAATCTTCATCAACAAGTAAAATCTAGTTTTAGGGTGCCTATGGTTGGGATTCAAGGTTCGGAAGCATTCTCAACTTTTGAACTGGCAATTTTGCTGCTCACATTTTTTCATATTGATGTTCGCACTAAGTATAAGACCTTCTTACTTGGCTGCAGGCACACGGCCATAGCAAGGTCAGTCACTGACCACCCCAATAGCAATCTGCCTTTGTGCAGGATATTCTTGATCTTCCTGCGGCGAGATGTCTACTCCAGAGACGATGCTGCGAAATTTTCTCGGACCATCGAGGAGTGGTTCACATCTGATTCTGGCTGCGGTGGTTGTTGCTGAATGTGTTCACTCCCCTATTTACTGGTCGTTGTTGGAAAATACCTGAATTAGTTAGATAACTGATCATCGATCGTGATCAACAACTCACTGGATTCTTGAACCAAGCTACGTTCAACAGCATTGGATTCAATAACTCAATCATGGTGTCAGATTGTGGAATTGTCGGTGGCCCCACAAGGTTTCTATAGGCGTTCCCTATCTGTGTGGAATACTAGACTTACTATTTTTGAGTTGCTGGTCCACCAAAACATGGAAGTTCAACAAGGCATCATCATTGGCTGTGAGTGGCTGTACCACGCAATACCCAAGCCGAAAAGATTCCTGCTCAAAATGCCAAAGATTTCCGCCGGCAGGACCTCACACATGTGATTCGACAGATCCTGGCACCAAGGGCTGTGATGAACATCATTGGCCAACCGGAACAGGGATTGGACACGCAACCCAACAAGGTGAGGCAATCGGAGTGTGTGTGGGCCTGCTGCAATTTATTTTCTTCACTGCCTTGCACGTGTAAGCATCTAGATTTGATATCATAACAGCTGGCAAGTTTGCAACAAACTAACAAACGCTTTTCCAAAGACACCAGCGAAAAGCAGAACAAAGTACTGTGCCATTCTTATGTGTCAGGACCTCAGCTACAAATTTCTCAAACAAAGAGAGACAATCAATTGAAACCTCAACTGTCCAAACTTGAATAAACTCAACGGTGACAACGCTAAACTAGAAACGCCACGCCAAAAAATGCTAATTCCCAACGCTAAAATCTCCAACCCCCGGAGAACGTGAAGGTCAAAAACGCTAACGCTAAATTTTCCAACCCCCTGGGAACGCGAAGGTCAAAAACGCTAATTCTAAACGCTAAATTTTCCAACCCCCGGGGAACGCGAAGGTCAAAAACGCTAATTTTAACGCTAAATTTTCCAACCCCCGGGGAACGCGAAGGTCAAAAACGCTAAATTTAGAGGTTCAAAACGCTAATTTGAAGGCTTAAAAACGCTAATTTCAACGCTAATTTTTGGGAGCCTGGCTCCCTAAAATTAGCGTTTTTAACCCTCAAAACGCTAATTTCAACGCTAATTTTTGGAAGCCTGGCTCCCCAAAATTAGCGTTTTTACCTCTGAAAACGCTAATTTTTGGGAGCTTGGCTCCCCAAAATTATCGTTTTTACCTCTGAAAACGCTAATTTTTGGGAGCTTGGCTCCTCAAAATTAGCGTTTTTACCTCTGAAAACGCTAATTTTTGGGAGCTTGGCTCCCCAAAATTAGCGTTTTTACCTCTGAAAACGCTAATTTTTGGCAGCTTGGCTCCTCAAAATTAGCGTTTTAACCTCTGAAAACGCTAATTGTTTTTACCTCTGAAAACGCTAATTTTTGGGAGCTTGGCTCCCCAAAATTAGCGTTTTTACCTCTGAAAACGCTAATTTTTGGGAGCTTGGCTCCTCAAAATTAGCGTTTTTACTTCTGAAAACGCTAATTTTTGGGAGCTTGGCTCCTCAAAATTAGCGTTTTCAGAGGTAAAAACGCTAATTTTGGGGAGCCAAGCTGCCAAAAATTAGCGTTTTCAGAAGTAAAAACGCTAATTTTGGGGAGCCAGGCTTCCAAAAATTAGCGTTGAAATTAGCGTTTTGAGGGTTAAAAACGCTAATTTTAGGGAGCCAGGCTCCCAAAAATTAGCGTTGAAATTAGCGTTTTTAAGCCTTCAAATTAGCGTTTTGAACCTCTAAATTTAGCGTTTTTGACCTTCGCGTTCCCCGGGGGTTGGAAAATTTAGCGTTAAAATTAGCGTTTTTGACCTTCGCGTTCCCCGGGGGTTGGAAAATTTAGCGTTTAGAATTAGCGTTTTTGACCTTCGCGTTCCCCGGGGGTTGGAAAATTTAGCGTTGGGAATTAGCGTTTTTGACCTTCACGTTCTCCGGGGGTTGGAGATTTTAGCGTTGGGAATTAGCGTTTTTGACCTTCACGTTCTCCGGGGGTTGGAGATTTTAGCGTTGGGAATTAGCGTTTTTGACCTTCACGTTCCCCGGGGGTTGGAAACTTTGTGTGCAAACAGAATCAATATAGTTTACACGCGCATACATACATACATACATACATACATACATACATTTACATTACATTACATTACGTTACGTTATGTATAATTTAAATTTAAATTTACATTTGCATTTACATTCCATTCCATTACATCACATTACATTACATTACAATACATTACATACATACATCACATCACATCACATCATAACACATCACATCACATCACATCACATCACATCACATACATGCATACATACATGCATGCATGCATGCATACATACATACATACATACACACATACATCCATCCATCCATACATACGTACATACATACATACAGAAACACGCACATAAATACATCCATCCATCCCCATCCTTCTATCCGTCCATACATACATACATACATACAGACACACACACATACATACATCCATCCATCCATCCTTCCATCCGTCCATACATACATACAGACATACAGACATACATACCCACACACGTGAGAGTGTCACTTACCCCATCTTGGGCTGTTTCCAGGCATCTTCACGGCCCAGCGGCTTTGACGATGCTGCTCCCGGGATGGCCAGGTGGGAAATGGAATCAGCTGAATGGAAAAGAAAGCTGAAAATGCCAAACACTTTCCAGCCGTACAGCGAGAAGTTTATTCAGGGGACGCGGAAAACAGGAACAAAACGCGTTCGAGACCTTCTAGATTGCACAGTGGTGCAAACCTGCATCTCCAAAAAAATGAAGCTGACAGATGCTTGTATAAGTATACCAAAGCATTTGTTTTTCCCTGTGTTGTGGTTCTCTTAATTGCCCAATTGGCAATATAAATCCCCCGAGCAATCCAATTTTGGTCCTGGTGATTCATGAAATCACCAGCCGATTGGTGACCCGACAAGCCTAGCCATGCCCAATATCTTATCAAATCTTCTCTATGGGGAAGTACGGGCTGAGACATTCTGAGTAATAAGATCCACAAACTCAAAACTGTTTTTTACCATACGTTAGGGTTTTGGGACGATGAAAGATGACACCTGCATGGTTGGTTCCCGATACTGGAATGTTTCTTCCTTCTACTGACATGGATTTGATCAGGTTCTAAGCACAGCAGTCATCAGATTCTATTACGCAAGCAACTTACGAAGTAAGCAGACCACCTGATGCAAATCAAGAATCATGACAGCAAAGTTTTTACTTCCTGTCTGGATGCTTCATTGAATTATACTCCTATTGATGTCATGTTGCTTTTCTTAGGTATGGTGTGTATATAATTGTATATATATATATATATGTCCCCGTTTGTCTACCATTCCCCGCTTGCTGCAGACCAGGACATGCACGAGGCCATGGAAGACATTTTGGTTGACATCAGCCAAAGCCACGGGCGGCGTCCTCACAGCAATGCTCATGGCATTGCGCACACATTGACGACTTCTTCCCTGCTCTACTCCTTCAAGCACAGGACGGTCTTGACGCCATTCCAGCACCTACTTCTTCAGGGATATCCAGGTACGGTCGCAGTGTCTTCATCGCATTCTGACCGGGATGTGAGGGCAATGGCTGGAGAAGCTATTGCGCTTCCTTGCCTTGGCCTGCTGGTTTGGGCGCTGTTCCTACTTAAAGGATTTTCTGTCTAGGTGGCTTCAGCGTCGATTCTGTTCAACAGAAGCAGATCAGGGCCACTACAGTACAGCGACAGGACCAGCCAGTCAGCTAAGTTGAGAAGATATATTTACCGGGCCATCTACTAGCATTATTCTCATCAGGCATAGAGTCATAGAGATTTAAGAGCTGGTCTAATTGCAAATCTTATGCGTTGTGTTCTGTTTGGTATGCAGGTGCTGGGTCCTTGGGCTCTTGAAGAAAACTGTCACACCAGTTTGACCGAACGGCCGCCAAAACAAACTCTATCTATATATGTCTTCAATTCCCCACCTGCCAGGTGAGGGCCTCTAGATTTTAACAAAGGTGCATCCGCTCCTCCTGCTCCTTCTCCTCCTCCACCTCCTCCTCGTGTCTCTTCTGCCAGCTCGTCATCACTGTGGGCACCCGCGGACCCCGATCTCAGAGCAAGTGCTAGCTGCAGCTCAAGTCAAACAATCGCAATCGGCAGCCAACTCAGCCTAGACCCTGGGCAGCACGGACCCGAACCCTACTGCGAGCCCCAGCACGAACATATACCACAAAGATAGCAAACTAGGATCTCAATATAGATGCCAGAAAGATAACAGAGTAATCAAACTTAGATGCCACTTAGATTGTTAGAAATAATGCCAAATAGCTAGATAGGATGTCGTCAGGGAGAATGCCAGAAAGAATGTCAGATAGGATATCAGAAATTATGTCAGATGGAATGCAAGAAAAAACGCCAGAGAGGATCTCAGATAATATGATGCTAGCTTCTACTTAGATAGAGAATGTTTGAGAAAATGCCACATAGAATGTCAGAATATATGTCCGATAAAATGCCAGAAAGAATATTAGAGAGAATGTGAAGCTATAGATGCCAGCTAGCAGCTAGAATCTAGAAATTCCAGAAGGGATATGAGAATGTATGTCAGATAGTATGCCAGAAAGAAAGAAATGTCAAAGAGAACGTCAGATAGTTTGCCAGTTTGGATTCCAGGCAGGATGTCAGAAGCCATGTATGCCACATAGAACGGAGTGACCGAGTGAACGAAAAAAAATATATATATATATATCTATCTATCAATCAGGTAGGCTACCAGAACGAATGCCAGATAGATCAGAGGACAGAATATATGTCAGATAGAATGCCAGAAAGAATGCTCAGAGAGGATATGAGAGAAAATGCTAAATAGATTTTGGTTCTGGAGAGCTGTCGGAAAGAATACAAGATAGCAGTGTATCAGATAGCATGTGAGAGAGACTTCTGGCTCAAGTGTCAAAAAGAAGGACGTAAGACGTAACAAATATATGTCAGATAGGATGCCAGACAGAGGGTCAGAATATATTTTATGTAGAATGCCAGAAAAAAGTCAAGTGGTGTGGATCACCCGAAGTTTTTGTTTGGTTTCATAGACCCTTCACTTGTCAAGGTCGTCATCGGTCACGGGTCTGTCCTCAATCAGCCTGTTGCTATACTATAGCTGCTATAGCTGCTCGCCGCACGCTGGCCTGCAGCACACAGTAGCTCGCCACTTTTGTGTAATTCAAAGAGCCGGTGGAGATGACTGCCCTGAAAGAAAAGGCTTTAGCAACCCTGCGCTCTCTACTGTACACGCTTCTGCTACGGGTTTTCACTTCCATGTCCGTTCTTCATCCAGCACTGTTGCCGCGATAAGTGCAAGTGCGAACTGTGAACCAAACTTGTGACATATGAAACCTTGGACTTTTGGCCCTGTGCAGTCTTCTTGTATTTCCTGTTCAGTCCTGTATAGTAAAATCCTTGGCCTGACCTGGTCTTGCTATGGCGCTCACGGAAGTCAAGAAGACAATCCTCAAGGTGAAAAAGGATAATCACATCTTCAGCTACAAAGGCAGAGATCACATCATCGGATCCCCTGATGAGCCTGTGGACATCACCGCCGGAATCCTTTGCCGAGGATGCGGTGCATCTTTGCAGTATGGAAGTATTTCCGGCACTTTCTATTGTCAATGTTTTGCTCTTGGTACCCTACAGTTTCCTGTGGCACCAACAGTGGCTTTGTCAAATGCTGGCGATGTTGAATACTTTGAGCCTCCAGCGCCTATTTCCCCAAAGAGCCGAAACCGCGGAGGGATGCATCGCACATTGTGTATGTCATGTTTGAAGCCGCTACCACCCCCTCTTGATGGTGAAAGTGAGAGTGATATGTGCATATGTCCGCCTACTACCTTCATTGGCGGGACTAGCAGTAGCAGCAGCAAATCTGATTCTTCTAGCTCTGGCCACAAGAGCATCCCAAAGATTGCAGCAAGGACCCCATGGTAGTTGCCATGACATCGTGGAAGCAATACTCTAGTTATTAGTGAAGTGTAGGAGCATGACAACGCAAAATGTGCAAGTTGTTATGCAGATATATTTGGCTCAATCATATGTGTCTCTGTTCTTTCATTGCATGCTGCGCAACCTGGGTTCTTGCCAGCGCGGTTGGATTGATTAGGCCGATTTGGACACAGCTGACAGCTGTATTTGTAGTTTTTTGCATGACTCAGCCTCAGCTTGATACTGAGTGCACTCATGTTGCCTGGGCTTCAGACCGTGGTTGCTTGATCCCATCAAATGCTGCTAAGCAGCTTTTGAATCGATGTGAGGCGATCATTTTTGTCATGAAAGCTTTTCAGGCCATGTATGGGTTTGTCAACTCTGCTAAGGCTGCTAAGGAAATTTTTGAAACTTACTGAACCAACCATGTTTTTGAAGGACAAGATATAAGAACATGTTGTTTTCGAGCAGCATGCCCATACATTCGAATCAGAGCGCTTGGCTTGGACCAGCTTGGATTTCGAATCGAGGCCACAAAAAGTAAGCCTGCAAATTCTAAAGTCTAGCAGGGCTACGGCTAGTGCTAGTGGCTAGCGGCTTAGAAAGGAAGAGGCTTTTGATCGAACTAATTTAGTGGAAGTTTCAAGTTTCAGAGGCCGTCTCGAATCACCATGACTTGCTGAGCTGGTCATTTCATGTCATTTTCGCGCATCATCGGTGCTTGGACTTTCTGTTTTGACATTTAAACACTTGACTCTTGACACTTCACTCATGTGACATGGATTGGTCTGACTTTGCAAAAAGAATTCCAACCGCTCACTTCTCACTGCCCAAGAAAAAGCAGGAAGAGAGGTGTGTAAATTGTAGGTTCTCGACTTTGAAGCTAGAGGAGCTTAGAGCTGCGATGCCTCCGAAGCAGTCTTCGGCTGCGAAGGCTCCGCCTAAGAGGAAGGGACAAACGCCAGCAGCCCCAGAGCAGGACTTGGCTGCAGCAGCGCTGTGCTTGTCTGTACAGACTGTGTCATAAGAATCCTAACAGCATTGTAAGTCTAAAGTCTAAAGCATCAGGAACGGGGGAACAAAAAGAACCTTGAATTTCAAAAACTAGATTAGACATGGCCTGGGACTCTAGCAGACTCTAGCAACTAGACGGCTTTTGCTGGATGCTGATGGATCTATCAGGGTTTGTTGGGTCTCATGGTCTTGCTAAAATTTTCAGATTTCGAATTCTGTTCAAGTCTAAGTCTGAGCCTGAGTCTTGGTCTCTGCCATAGCCTATGCCTATGCCTATGTATGTCTATGCCGATGCTGATGCCCATGTCGTGACTACATTCTACATCCTACATTTGCACTTCTTTAAAGGGGATGGACCAGCAGTTTTTGAATAATTTGCGCGTTGCTAGGACCAGGAGACACGGCTCGTCTTAGCCGGAGGGGGGCCTGGGGCTAAAAAGCGAAAAGGCGATGACAAGGCGCTTGTTCTTGTGGGCTCTGGCGGCGCTGCCCCAGCAAGAGGAAGTAGTTCCAGAGTTTGTGTTTGCGCCATTTGCATGAAGACTTCTGCTGCTGCTTGGCATTTTTCGTTTTCAGAACAATTGTGATTACCGGTTATTGTACTGACTACTTATATAGCCGAGCTATCTTTTGAAGGGATTTGACGGCAAACACAACACAATACAGATACGGATGCACGACAATGGACCACAATGAAACGCATTGCGATAATATGAAAAGTTTGCCATGCAATTCGCTGCAAAGCACCTACAGTGATGCAGTGGTTTGCATTCTTCAGAAGCTTTCCTGATGATTAGGCTTCCAGGCCTTAGGTTTCAGAAAGTCGCAAACTAACTATCCATATGTTTTTCCACACCTACCAGGTGAAGGTCCAAATCCCCTGCTTGTCAGAGAATATGCGAGAAAGAGAAAATGACAGATTGTGCGGTAATAGATAGAAAGATAGATAGATGGATAGATAGACAGATAGATAGAAAGATAGATAGATAGGCAGATAGATAGGTAGATAGGTAGATATATATATATAACACATATATTACTATATATGGGAATTGAGATGTCGGATAAATGTCAGAAAAATGCCAGTGGGGAGCACACGATGTAAGGCATTGATCCATTCGTTACAATTTGTTGTGGCAGGTCAGTGATCACTCTCAGCGTAGCCGAAGCCAGATTTTGCACTGAGGATGTCCAGTTTCCAACCAACCAGAACGGGATTCCAGAAGGCAATGGCTGCTTGACCGACAAGACTGTGGCCGTCAAAGCCTTCCCAAACCTTGAGTGGTCTGAGCTTGTGTTGCTCTTCACCAACGACCCGCTTTTCAAGGCTAAGTTCAATGGAGCCAGGGCTTTGTGGAACACGATCGTTGACAAAGCTGGCCCCAATGCTCCTATGTGGGACCCAGATCAAGTCGCTGCTCACTTTCAGCTCGGTGCCAAGCTTAGTCAGTTAGTCTTAGTCTTAGTAGTCTTAGTAGTCTTTGTGACCCAGCAAATTTCGGAGTCCGTCGCCCATGGCTACTGCCTTCAGTGTTTGTTGTAATGTGATTTAGGCGTGAAATCACTTTTCAAGGTTTATTCTTGTTTGTAGCTTCGTCGAGTATGGAAAGCACACAGAGAGAGAGAGAGAGAGAGGAGGTTAGTGAGAAGAGAACTGAGCTAGGTAGAGAAGAAGACCTGGTAGATAGATCTAAAGTTCAGGTTGGCGACATCGGTCAGGGACCGCGCGGCTCAGTATTGTTGCCGGATTCACCACCCATTCCCCATTTGGTATTGGGGTGTTACAATAAGAAAACCATTTGTTAAATTGAATCCCCTATATACTGCATTTGTATGAGATTCAGTGTGCACAGTGCTCTGTACCCTCTTGACCTGGCGACCAGTTTTCCATGGCAAGGTCAGTTCATCTTCCGAGATGTGGGCATGATGACACTCCAAGAAGTCTTCAAGCATTTTGGAGCCCAGCCCGTTGAGCTTGGGCTGGTGGCCCATTCTGTTGTTCAAGAGGACAACAAAATGACAGAGCTATATCCTGTGGGTCTTGAGGGGCTGCCGCTGGAAGTCATTCTCAGCATGCGCAAGATGCGACTGTTCCAAATGACAGCGGTGGAACGCAATGAGTTGTTGGTGTACCCTGAGCGGCAGATTGACAAAGACCAGGGTCAGGAGTTCTACAAGAAAGCTGTTGGAACTCTAGTTGAATCTCGACCGGCTGCATTCAACCCTGCCAAGAAAGGAGATGGCCGCTTACTCAGTGCCTCTGAGCTTCGTGAAAGGAGTGAGGAAGTGGAAGCCGCCAAGCAGCTTGAGATGGAACGGCTTGGAGGGGGCGGTGGACTAGGTCACGAAGAAGATGAATTTGGAAGCTATGAGCCTTCAATGGAGGCGCCCCGTGTCGTTGTGGAAGCGCCCAGTGCGAACACAGGATCCTTGGGCAATGCCACGACCACCGCTTCCAGGAGGAAGATTGCGACAAAGGCCAGCAAGGCCAAGAAAGCAGCGAAGGAAGAAGATGATGACGATGATGCCGCGGAGATGGCTTCTGAAGGAGGCTTGACGGTTGGGCCTGGGGTTAGCATTACGACCCTGATGGAGTCTGATGGGGAAATGGCAAGAGTGGCTACCAAGCATGCGCAGATCACCGGCAGACCTGAGTCGCCTTGCTTCTTCAACTTGGACGTCGCAAGGGTTCTGAATGGCGAAAAGCTAGGAAAAGCATTGCAAGGAGTCACGGGACAGCAATTTCGGAGCACTTTGTTTTCAATGAAAGTATTAGTAACTAGTAGCAGCCACGTCCTGGGTGGGGTCTGAATCTTGCTGACTCTATTCAGGCTCTCTTCTTTCCTCAGCAGCTTCCACCCTATCCTATTAAACATTTTCACACCTCGACTGATGACCGGTAGTCCAACACCCAGCGCCTTCATGCCAAATTTCGCAATTTTCTGATTTCATTATTGGCTCACTCTATGTTCTTTTTTACCTCTTCCTACGACAGAGAAGCGTTGTCTGTATCTTTCTATTCTAGCCGAGCTGAGCTCAAATGACACTTGTGTGTGTTCAGGACACAAGCACATTTGTAACGTGCATATAGAATATCATTAATATGATTTTCTCAGTTTAGATTTTAAGAGCATATTTTGCGATCCTTACATTTCGCGTGCACTCACTCTACCTTATCTTCTGCTTGTTTTGAGCTTTCTTTCTGACCCCTTGCATGCTCAGGCGAGGGTGGCATTGAAGAAGTTGACCGGCACGAAGGAAGAACAACTTCTTGAGGACCGCTTGGTAAAACTGGAAGCTGCTATGGTCTTGCATGCGCCAGAGCAACAAGAACACACCATGATCACGAATTTGAAATTGCTTTCTGAGTACACCAGCCAATTCCCATTGAAATTGTCGACCATCATTACCGGGCACTTGGTTGTCTTCCGAATGTCCAGGGTGTTTGCGCTGACGGAACAAAAGGAGCGGCTGAGTGCGATCGATGCTTTTGTGACGAGCTTGGAGCTGTGGACGGCATCCTCAGCGAGCTTGTCAAACCTCCTCGACCACAAGAATGCAAGCTTCATCCCCATTGTGGCTGCTCTTTGTGAGGAGCTTACCGGTACGTTTGGGGGTGGAGCTGGTGCAGCTGGTGGTGCTTCTTGTTCTGTTGACGCAGATGGATCAGCCATGGAAGGTGGGGTTTTCTGTTGGGTGTTTCAATGTGTCCCTAGGTCCTAGGTTCTGGCCCCTAAGTCCTGGGACCTAGGAGCCACAGGTTCCATGGTCTTTGGTTAGTTGTAAGAACAAAGCTTAGTGGCAGTTAATAATTGCTTTGGTTTCCCTTTCAAAATGGAGCGCTTCAGCTTTGCACTTGGCCACAACCCAAGTGACCGAAGAAGTTTGTTCAACTTACGCTCACAGATCTGTTAGTACGAAGTTTACTGGGCTCCGTGATTTCGCATTCTCACGTATATAATCTTTCGGCCCCTGTCAGATGAAGATGCTCTTTTTGGCAACGTCATGCCGGACACGACGGGACAGAAGAAAATTGAAGGGACTGAAGCTGCGACTGAGAAGGACAAGGAAGTTCACCCCGCTCTTGAGGCAGGCTCTGTGACCTCGAACTGCTGTAGCTGTAGCTGCAGCTGTAGCTGGTGAAAATAGTGTCTAGCGGCCTAGCTGGTAGACGGAAGGAGAGAGAAAGAGCCAGAGTGATGTAACGATTTTGTTTGAAACAGGTTGCATTGCTGGTGACAAGCCCGCAGTTACCTTTTTAACAAATACAAAAAACAATACTCAGTATGTATGGATTAGTTATTATTTCTATGTCAAGGGGTTGCACACACACACACACACACATCTGCGTACATTATATACATATAGAATGCAAGGCGCGTGTACGAGTGTATACTGATCAGTGTGAAAATGGTCAATAGCCTATAATCCAAGCTGCCCTTCATCAGCTGCCCTGCTTTGCAGGCTCTTCGACTCGTGGTTACCGACGCCTTGACCAGCGACATCTTCGTCGACCTGGTGCATGAGGTGGCAGATCCTAAGAAGCGTCTCTCCTTGGAGCGTTTGACTACATCATATCTGAGCTCATGGCATAATCCCAAGAGCGAAGCCTGGTTTCAGACGCATTCGGTTGGAAAGTTCTTGGAGCCATGTTTCAGAAAGTTTGCCAACTTTTGCAAGTGCATCGCGGTGTTGCTGAGGGTCGATCACCCAAACTGGCAACTCAGTGCGATCCAGGTGGTGGCCATCACAGGGGAAAATCAGACGGATTCATTTTTCAAGGCAATCAAGAGTCTTCTCACTGCTCCCGCATCAGATGGCACCTCTCCAAGCCAAATCAAGGTCGCTTCCAGGGAGTTTTGGATGATGGAAGTTCAGGATGTGCTGAAGACAGCTGCAACACATGGACCGGCTCTCACTGTTTTGCAGAAGTTTGAAGCAGACATATCCAGCTTCCAAGCCCAAGATGGTGAGGACGGTGAGGAGAATGAGGGTGCAATTAAACTTTCCCCCGGTTTTGCTGCTCATCTCCCTGGAATCATGGAAGAGCTCCCAAAGTTGAGGGCGGCTCTGCGCAAAGGCTTTTTGACGCCGTTTCTGAAGCCGTTGCGCGCTCATATCCTTGACTTGGGGCAGGCAGTCCTGAAGGCTGGGGAGATCAGCATGAGCTCAGCAGATTTGAATGCTTTGATGCACGCGTTGAAGTATTTCCAGGGAGATGCTGAGTGCACGGTGGCCCATACCAAGCTCATCGAATGGGCTACCAAGCACAATACGAAAATTGTTTTGGCAGATTTCGGCAAGTGGATGAAGTCCTATATGGAGACAGCTGCTGCCCAGACTTACGTGGAGGTGATCCCTGTGGACATGGCCCACGTGAAGCCGCTTGTGGCGAAGCTTCCAGTGCCTGTGCCAGACGGGGTGGGCAAGCAGTTGCTCACTTTGATGCCAATGTTGCTTCGCCGTGCTTTCTTGGAGGACTGGTCACTGGTCTGCTTGTTGGTCACTTTACCTGGTCTAGATTGTAGATTCTAGACTTTGGAGACGCGAGGCCCTAGACTCTATTACTATAGACCATATACGTTTAACTAGACGCGGATTGTCCACTGTATAGTCTAGACTTAGCTGGTTTAAAGTTAAAACCCTACAGCGAATTCCAAATCCCGACCCAACCTACATAGCAGAAAGAGATGCTCCATGGTTTCCATCAATATCAGCTTTCACAGCTTTATTAGTTATTAGATATTTGATTTCATCAGATGAATGGTCACTTTTTGAGCCAACTTCATCTGAATTGCTAACCGCTAACCGTTAACCATTGTTTGCAATTTTGCATTTCATTCTTGATTTTCCAGGCATTCAAACATGCATTCAATTGGAGTCACCTGCCATGTGAGGGTCTCTAGACTCTGGACTGTAGATTCTAGATAATGCCAGCAGGGGTGCAACTCCTCCCCTTTCTCCTCTCCTTCTCTCCCTCGTGCGAGCATGGAGAGCCACAGCAGTCTGGGCACACATGGACCCGGAAAGTATATAAGGATTCCAACCCGAACGTCAGATCTGTTTGGACGCCGGAAGCTATGGTCAGGGCCGCCTGGGCACACAGACCTGGCAAGCTCCAGATCACGCTAGCCACTAGCCACATACAGACTCGGACACATGCCAGAAAGAATGCCAGAATTGAATAGATGCCAACTAGAAAGTCAGAATGAAGGAATGTCAGAACATATGTCCAAGAGAAGCCGACCTGCCAGAATAGTTGAATAGTAGATGCTTGAAAAGAAATCAATTAAAATAATTAGAGTAGAGTTGAACAGAATGTCAGAAAGAATGGATACATGTTGGAGAGAAGCTAGAAAGATTGCCAGAATACATGCCAAATAGCATTTCAATAAGAATGCCAGAGTCAGCGTCAGAAAATGCATCAGATGGAATGTCAGAAAGAAAGCCAGCTAGGTAGAATGTCCGTATATGTGTCAGACAGAATGCCACATAAAGACATAGGACATAGGACATAATTTGTCAGGGTGGTGACCACTCGAAGTAAATAATGCAACAATCCTGTGCAAATCCAATCATGCTGGACTTGGTTGTCCCGCGCCTGTACCTGTAGAATCTGTTCTATTCAGTTCAATGACATGTCTCACCTGAGCTTTCTCGCAGGCGTCACTGGTGAAGGCAGATGTTCCAGCTGGACTGACTAGCTTGGTGGCCGTGCTCAAACAATTTGGAAAGTTGGCGACCGCATTGTCAATGCCCCACATCAGCTACTACACGGATGCGGTGGAGCTGCTTCGAGTGTCTGTCAGCTTGCTGATCCAGGTTTCAAAGATCGACTTTGGCCAGGATGCCACAAGCGTGTTCAAGAACGATGCCAAGCATGCGATGCTGTTTCAGGTTTGTTCTTTCCTCGCCTCTTTCAAGAGCATCTCTGACAAGATGGGCGAGTACGTGGAGGAGAACGAGCACGGCAGCGAGGATCCCTACGGCATGTTCAGCCACTGCCTTTGTTCTGACATTATCCAGCCGCTGAGGCCGTTGATGGAGCCCGAGGCTTTGAAAGATGCTGTTCGTCGGCAGTGCGCTCAGTTTGCTTTGTCTCTGCAGAGTTTGATCCCCAAGCTGGCAAAGACATCTGGCCAGTTCTTTGCAGGTGGACCCAATGATTGGAAGAAGGATTTGGGTGAAGATCCTGACTTGGATGACGTCCTTGCCAAGGCAGACGTGACGCTGGGCTCCATCACTGGCAAGCACTTGAAAGCGGAGGTCGACAGGTCGGCTCAAGTCACTTGCTTCAGTCTTGTAGGGGTTGCTAGCTAGCGTGGGCACTCGTGTATTCATCTCGCCTTCAAGTTCTATATAAATTTAAGAAATTACTAGTAACTAGTAACTAGATGTTACTGATCCAAGGCCATGACTTAGTGATTTTGGACCGGGACGGGACCAGTGACCAATGATCGAGATTTGATGGTTTGACTGGACTTCATCAGACTTCAACACATGGCAGCGACATGGAAGCGAAGCAATCCACCAATCAGAGTTCACAATTCACATTCGGCCATCCAAGGTGATCAAGGAGATGGATGTCTTTGCTGAGAAGATGGGTTGCTTCTCAGGCGATTCCTTGGGAGAGGAGTTTGGGAAGCTGAGTGAGCATCTGGCTGAAGGGAAGGCTTTGATCACGGCCACCCATGTACAGTATGTGGAGTCTGCTATGGCTTATGCCCTTGCATTCTTGCGTAAGCCGGACGAAGGGGCTTCGGAAGGCAAGTCGCCTGCGAGGCTGTGTGGCATTTTGTCCGAGCAGTATGCAGCCTTGGCTGCCCAAGAGAATGGGGTGCAAGAGAGCCTTGTACAGCCCAATCTTCTTGGCTCTGCGAAGAAGTTCTTGAGCTAAGGCCCAAGAACCAATCATCTCGCCTCATCTGTGCGCAGCACGTCTCAGAAGGTCCGTTTTGACACTTGACTAAACTTCACTAGTCACTAGTCACTAGCTAGTCTATCGCTCTATGTTTTGCCATTGACTGGTTCAACCTTTGTTGGAAACTGTTGATACCAATGGTGTCATGTTTTGACTGGCTTGGAGACCGAAGGCTTGTGCGCAGCACGTCTCAGAAGGTCCGTTTTGGCACTTGACTCAACTTCACTAGTCACTAGTCACTAGCTAGTCTATCGCTCTATGTTTTGCCATTGACTGGTTCAAACTTCGTTGGAAACTGTTGATACCAATGGTGCCATGTTTTGACTGGCTTGGAGACCGAAGGCCAATCCTCTTTTGTGAGCAGCACGTCTCAGTAGGTCCGTTTTGGCACTTGACTCAACTTCACTAGTCACTAGTCACTAGCTAGTCTATCGCTCTATGTTTTGCCATGACTGGTTCAACCTTTGTTGGAAACTGTTGATCTGATACCAATGGTGCCATGATTTGACTGACTTGGAGACCGCTGGCCGATGGAAAAATTGACTGTGAATGAGTTTTGATCTTGGCGCTGTGATGAGTTTGGTGAACTGCAGGTGTCTTCGGATTTCCAATGGATACAGTAGATTTTCACAATGCTATTGAAAAACTGAGATTTTCACAATGCTATTTCAGCAAGCTTTTTGAAAAGCTGAGATTTCCACAATGCTATTTCAACAAGCTATTTGACAAGCAGAAAATATCAAAAAGCTATTTGAAAAGCAGAGATTTTCACAGAGCTATTTCTCAAAGCTATTTGAAAAGCAGAGATTTTCGCAGAGCTATTTCTCAAAGCTATTTGAAAAGTAGAGATTTTCGCAGAGCTATTTCTCAACGCTATTTTAAAGGCTTAAAAACGCAAAATAATTATTTTCCATTTTCCAGTTTTTAGCCGCCATCGGCACTCTTAAAGTTAGATATTCATGTTGAGGTTCACTTACTTGTGTATGTACATCTAAATTCTATATATGTCTCTATATGTCTCTATATATATATGTGTGTGTGTGGGTGTTTGCTTTGCCTGCCTATTGATCTATTTTATCTATCAATTTATCGTTCTAGTCTTCGAATTCTATATTTTTGTCCATCTATGTATCTCTCTATTTATCCATATGTTTATATTTTTATCTATGTATCTATTTACCTATGTTGAATCTATCCATGCATCTATTGTTCTATTTGTTTATCTACCTACCTATGTGTCTATTCGTCGACCGACTGTTTCCATTATTATGTGCCTATGTAGCCTATGTATTATGATTATTATCATTGTTATTATATATATATATTATATCCAAACTTGAAACTATGTTGTTTCTTTGGCCTCGGTTTTTTCTAGGTTCCCCCCCTTGCGTTGCTCAAAAAACCTTTCAAATTGAGTCTTGTATCGGTGTGGCAAGGCAAAGGTATCCACTTGTGGCTTAGCCTTGCAAGGTCCAAAGTTCCGCGCTAACTGTGTAGTGTAGGACTGGCACTGGGTCTCATCAAGTTTAGACATGCTTGATCTTGTTTTTTTTTCACATGGACATGTAGTTGGTTGTGGTTGGTTTCATTCAGCCGAAAACTTCTTATTTTTGGATGTTCTTTTTAAATAGTTTTTTTGATGGTTTTTAATGGTTTTTGTGAACATCTGCCTGCAGGTGGTTGCAGATCGCCCCCAGCACCCCCCTGTGCTGCAGCTGGGTGCTCGTGCTCCCCCGATTCTTCGCATGAGGGCCATGGATCCCCTGCAGGCGCCAAAAATCACGTGTTCTTTCGCATCGATTTTGAGGTTTGTAAAACTAAGACATGTAGCTATTGAAGCCATGGCCATAGAAATAGTTGATTTACCCATATTTTTGATGGTGGATCTTTCCAGTTCGCGAAGTGTTAGATTACCAGAAAACGTACCTATCAGTGATAGCCTATGAGGTATTTTCATGGTATGTTTTTCCTAAATTCTGCCTCAACATACCTCATGATTTGATCATATGAAAATCGAATGTTTCCTTTGCTCATTAGCAACGTTGAAGGTTCAGTGTCACATTCGGCATGTACCCTTGTCCCTTGCTGGATTATGGAGGAGCGTACTGAAGGAACTGTCACCATCGTTTCTGTCCATTCTCCATGGTCCAAAATGTCAGACCCTGCTTTTGAGAGAAGAAGGTTATGTTTTGATGGATGTTCCCCAAAAATTGTTGCATTGCCGTTGCCATGTTTTTTTGATTACAAAACATGTGTTTGCAGCAAACCTGTCTTGTTCTCTTTTCAAACCTGCATTCCAGGATTTTTTCCACTGCGCGGTTTCACTTTTTGCTGTGCATGCAGTGCATGCCACGAGGTGTGTTTCCGCTTTCCAAGTAGCATCATGAAGACGATCAAAGAGGAGAGCGCACTGGAATGGGACTTGGAGGGTAACTGAGCCCCAAAATCGCTAAGTTTTTCAGGTTGGTGAACTACTTACCAGATTCGATCCTGCCTCTTACCATGCTGCTGGAACCTGCTGATTTCATGATGTTTAATGATGTTTCTAGGTAAATTTGCTACCTGGATGAACCTGAATGATGTTCTATGATGTTCTCAGGGCCAGGAATCGTTGCAGATCGTCGCCAGAGGTTTCGTGTGTCGTAGAGTCTTTGACATCGATTGGATTGGAGGAAGACCTTGACGTGTTTTCCCACGGGGTATAATCTAACCTTCCCAAAAAATAGGTTCAATTCACCGCGATTTTACTAGGAATTCACTTGTCTATTTTTTGTGGCGGTTGTTATACCACAAATCCTCTTTGTTTCTTTTTCATCCTTGCCACCCTGGCGTCCCCTGAGGAGACTTGGATGGGGCGCAAGCGCTACGGAAAGACGGCCGGATATTTGGTTCAGGCGCCGGGGTGTGAGAACCTCATGGCTCGTGCGCGTGGATGGTGGGAAGTCAAAGGTACCCCCAAGTCACCTGGGTTGTTTCCATACTAAGTCATGGTCATCCATGACTTGGATCGGGTGCCCCCATGGATTGGAAACTTCCACATGACCAGGAGAGAAGAGTCAAGATGCAGCGAGATGCAGCGAGCTGTTCTCTTTAGATATATGATTTACTTTAGAATCTTTAGACTTCAACCTACATGTTGGTATTCCAAATGTGGCCGTTCAGGCGGCTGGTTTTGGCGTCATCAATGATAATTGATCCCCAAACATTTGGGTAAGCCTTGGTAAACCCATTTTTTTCACCATGGGAATGTACACTATTTCGCTGGCAAACGATGCTTCAGATCTGGGACATCTGAACATGTTTTCATATTGATGTTGTCTGTTGTTTAGATGATATGTTGCCGGCCATTTCATACAAATAGAATTGCGTAAGCAGGCATTGTACTAGAAAAGAACGGTCTTTATCAGGAGAACCATCCAACGATCGCTTATTTGTTTCCATTTGTTTCCATTGCCCTGCTAGATTAGCAGAGGCTGCAAGAGATTACCCGAGGGTACAAGATATTTGTTGATTTTGGATGATTTGGGGGTGGGAGAGGTGTTATTTTGCTGCTTGACTACCAATGTTTGTTGGTCAACCCCCCATCTTTATTGGTCAACTCCTGGTTTTGGCTGCGGCTCGAAACAACGTATTTGTTATTCTACTGCAGGGGGGGACGGGATGACATCAATTTTAAGCATCTTGCGGTTAGAAAGTTTTTCAGACCACCTTTGCATACCTTTGCTGTATAGCTTGATCTTATGAATATCCACATTATCCACATTGCTTCATTAAAAGGACTACCCTCTGGTAAACTAACATAGCTATTGAAAATCACCATTTTTAATAGGAAAACTCACTATAAATGGCCATTTTCAATAGCTATGTTAGTTTACCAGAGGGTATATTATTTTTTTTGGGACATCTCCATGTTGAAATATGTCCAGGTGGATGTTGGTCTCATTCGCCAACAGAAACTTCGCCCGGAGGAGGCACAGGAGTTGGAGAGGCAGTTTCGATCTATGATATTCTATGGTTCTGGTGATTTTTGGTAATCTACCATATATATCATATTATATATATATATATCTCATATATAGTGAGATCCCAACAGTTGAATAGCAACACATCATTTTTAAAAAACTCATCACAGCTCAAGAATTGGTCTCTTCCAGCTAGGGCTAGGCAGGGCTAGGGGTCTTGGGGGGCCTTTGCTCTGCTTTGACGCACGGCGCAGTGGGGCGATCGAGGTCGAAACACAGTCCGACGAGATACGTGCAGACACGAGTATCTGAAACTGCCCGACTTCCGATGTTGGTTATTTTTTGATTCTTGGGTTGTCGAGCCAAACAATCTCAGCATGCACTTGTCCAGTCCCAAGAAGTTGTTATTCCAAAAGTAGACTCCGCAATACAGTGCATGTTCGTATCAGGGGAAGAAAAACATGTCCCTATAGTGGATCATCCACTACTTTGTTTTCTCTTTTTCGTGAGTCGATCTTGACTGATCAACTCTAAGGCTTCAAATCGGACGAAACATCCACCATTGAAACATTGAAACCTTTCAGCGCATCTGACATTATCAAACGTAGTACTTGTACATGCTAGTGCCAAATGATTTAAATGATGTATCGCTGAATCTATCGCTACGGTTGAGGCCCTGCTAAAAGTGGCAGCCGATACACCACATGCGGAGTTTTGGGCAGTTACAGCATGTCTTGTCTCATAGGATATCCCCAGAAATGTCTCAAAAAATAGGATACCCCCTAAAAATCCCCTGGTTTATCATGGTTTATCATCATTATTCCCATATTTTCATATATATTCCCCATAATTTTCCCATATTTTCCCAATGCAACTGGAGCACCTTGGAGCAAACGCAAATGAACCGCGAAATCCCGCCGTGTTGCGGCAGACCTTGCCCAACAAGCAGATCTCCTGCGACTTCCGCTGCGGAGTTCCACGACGAGTTCAACTGAGCAGCAAAGAACAATTGGTGAAGACACAGCTGCAACTTGGCAGAAAAGATGTGAGAAATCCCATGAAAATAGCGACGAAATGATGAATTAAGATGATAAATATGTTAGTTGATGTATGTGTTAGATATGGTTATATTACGATCAGCATCTAAAATGAGTTTTATTCATAAAACGAAAGTGAAATATAGAAGAGATGCTGATGAAAGGGTGTGAACAACCAGCCATTGTGGCGAGTTTTGGCCCCAAGACAGGTTCCACCAAAGAGTTCACCATCTTGGAGGTACCCCCAAATCATGCAAGTGATGAGACTACGACTTAGTACTGAAACCTATATATGGTGACTTGGGGATCCCACTTCAATGTCATTGGTGATTTCACCACAAACACCAATCCACTCGTGATGCTTCGTGCAGTTCCCGATGGATTTTGCTTGTAATCCTTTTTCTTCCTGATCAATCCGGATATCATCATGTGGGGGTGCCGTTTTCGACGTTCCCATAGCAACATGTGGTTCTCATGTGGATGAGATCCATAATCTCAATGAACCAGTGCTGGTACTTTACCATTTTTACATATTTTTACCATGAACTAGGGATCACATGGGCAAATCTTCTGTGATTTGGGTTCTCCATGGATTTCTTTGGATCAGCGAAAATTGCTTCGAGGCACCCAAAGTTCTTCAACATCTTTGGCCTTGCCGAAGTGGCCGTTTGCCTAGTGGCCACCTGGCGTATAGTTGGGGGTTGCCGCGGTTGCCGCTAGATTTCAGATTCAAATGTTTTTTTCATAATCTATCATATGTATATACAATATATACAATATATACATATATATACATACTTGTCATTGTATACATGTATAACTCCTTAAGAACATGTGAGTTTTTCAAGATTTGACTTGTTTGGAATTCCTGGTGGTTGATTTGTTGGTGGAGCATCATGTTCTGTCACGCATTCAGGACTTCTTGATGAGTCTCCTGATGCTTAGGTCATGGATCATTCCAAGACGTCGCATCAATATTGGACCCTAGCAGCTTGGCTCCGAGACGAACCTCGCAATGGCATTGTCCAAGAGGGTGATGCCAAAATGGATGGTTTATCATCATCATCATCATCATCATCCGTACTTAAAATGGACATCTTGGGGGGCATCCGCGTTTTGAATCATTTTGAGACACACCCAAATGGATCCAAATGGGGCAAACCGGGATATCCTTAAACATTGTTAATGGGACAAATGATGATAAGCCGTTGTAATCGAGGGTACCCCATTTTCACACAAACTCAATCGATGTCTTTCACGTGCCGCGCACCCTTATTAAGGTGAGCTACTCCATGGTGTCGGTGTTCGAAGGGACAGAGGCTTTTGTGGAGGGGTATGCTGGAACCTCACGTTACGACGTAGCATTCTTTGTCGTGAAACTATTGTTGGAGTAGTAGGGAAGAATCAAAACCTGTGATACCATATTTTGGGGGTCATGAATGTCCATTTCCCAGCTACTTTGATGTTCACCATGAATTCCAGGCGGAGGAGAAAGATGAGATGATTCCAAAGTGAGTTACTTGGAAGCAATAATGGCAAGGCATGCTGTGTAGCCAAATATTGGCAACCCAGGGTTCTGAACTCCCCAGTTTCTTGCTAGGGGGTATCAATTTTCATTGTACGTACTGTAATGTACCACTGTTTTGGGGTAACCCCCAATTATAATCAATTATACAATCGTCAGGTTTTCTTGATCATTAGATCATTGATCCATCAATCACTGCAAGTGAGGGGTTTGGATCCCAACCTTGTTTGCCTCAACGGTCAAAGATTTTTGGGGATTCAGCAGTCCACCAGACAAAATGGTGAAGCGCTTTAGAGAAGTTCTCTCCAGTGTGGCTGACACCAGCAGGCAACCAGAAATGTTTCGAAAAAATGCACCTCTTCATCACTTGAAAAAGGACTTGAAAAGTATCCGTTGGAGATGAAATATCATGAACTATCCCCAATAGCTGGGTGATGTTCAATTGGGGCATCAAAACCAAGCCCTGTTTACCCTCTGGTAAACAAACAAAAAGCTATTGAAAATGGCCATTTATAGTTGAAAAAAAACCCTTGAAAATGGTGGATCTTTCCATAGTTATGTAAACGTTTACCAGAGGGTAAGTGCCATTAAATCCCATTAAATCCATTTAAATCCCATTAAACCACCATTTTCCTATGGTTTTCCTATGGTTTTCCCTTGATCAGATTCCCTTGACACGTGCGGTATCTGGTGACTCGCCGCACGGCGCAAGACTGGAGCGCCGCACCGAGGTCGCTGTAGGTGACGTTCGCTGACCCTCAAGGGGTCCGTAGCTGCCTTTATGAGAAGTTCTTCGGTCAGCTGAGTTACTAGGGTGGATGGTGGCTATGTATACGATAATATATGATATAAGATGATATAATATGTATGTGTACATCCATTTATACGTATTGTGATATATCTTGATTTTTGTTTATGTCTATACTTGGATGGGTTTATAAACCAACTTGTAAGTGATTGCCATTCCTGATCTACTTGTATCCACAAAATTCATTGGAAAAGGATGCAAAAAGGCATGCGGTCCTGGGTTCATTGATGCCCCGTTTCGGGGCTTCGGTTGGATCTAGGTGAGTTTATCATTTGGGGGTGAAGTCCACATAGATTCAACATTTCGGTGCCTATGGTGCGGTGTTAACTGGAGAAATCACATGTTTATTCTGCAAACGTGGTTGTGTGTGTGTGTGCATGGATGCATGTTTTGAGCATATGGCAACATTTTGAGACATGCTGGATCTGGTGCACCCTTCCGTCCGTTGACGTCCGAAGAAAACTGTTCATCTCCATGCTGTTCGAGAACACATGGGTAAATCAGCAGAGTTTTCTCTAGCTGAAGTGTCTGATTTGCGAACGATCGGACAAAAAGAGAAGCAACAGGGACAACTTGGTGCGACGCTTGAAACATCTTGTAAGGTGACCGCTAATGGCAGAAACAAGGCTTTTTGAGGGTTGTGTTGTTTTCTTGTTGCGGCTGTGGTGCTGATCGTGGTGGTCGTCATAGTCATCATGATTGCTAGCGTTAATGTTCATTAATGTACGTTAATGATCGTTAATGTGCCTAGTGATGTAATTACTGTGATCAGTTAATCATCTGTCATATATTGTGGTCGTTCATTCATGTGATTGTTCCTCTTGTTCTTGTTATCGTCCCCTGTTCTTGTCCTTGCCCTTGTTGTCGTCGCTATTGTTGTCCCTGTGTTGGCCCTTGGTCTTGTCCTTGTTGTCACCGCTGTTGTCGCCACTGTCGCTGTCCTTGTTGTCATTGCATTGTTGTCGTGGTGTTTGCACTTACTCTCTTCGCCAGCAGAAACGTCACCTAGACTTTTGCAGGGTTTACCCCACCCAAACTAGCGTTGGTGACCACGATTTACAGTTTGGCGGGTACGCATATCTTATATACAGAAGCCAAACACGGAACGGTGAAGTGTCATGAAGTGTCGGCATGTTCAACAAGTTTTTCTATGGGATTCAACCAAACAGACGAACGATCAAGCCCGGAAAGTGTCAGACCTCGTCGGATTCCCACGACCGTGCGACCCTGCACCTCGCAGGCGACCAATGGAGGTGCTCAACCCTCTGGTGATGTGGTCTTTGACCCCCAGGAGAGCTGTGGCATGAGGCCCATGGCGCCACTGGCCCCGACCTTAGCATCCGATCCCACGTCTTGTCCCAGGAGGAAGCCCCAAAGGTGGAGGCTGAGCCTAAGAAGCCAGAAGTGAAGGAGGCACAGCCGTGGGAATGTCACCACTGTCACACCTGAAAGGGCGGGAAAGGGTGGGAAGGATGGAGGAAGAAATAGAAAATAACATATATAATTGAACATAATTGATACAGGCATTCCGCAAAGTCATTCCTGTTCTGGGAGAAAAAACTTGTTCCGCTGGAGAAGTGTTGTGGAAAAGTCGGTCCTTGGATATGGACCCCTCTGAGATGAGATCACGTGGTTCACTTTTGGATACAGCCTTTACAACGGCAAATGTGTTTCCAGCACTGATGGGGATGAAGCCCGTGCAGTCAAGAAACATGCGGCTGGAAAACAAGCAGACAACATACGAAAACGAATGACCAGACAGTATAGTGATGCATAGTGTTTCATTTGGCTTCTATATTACAGTATAGAATATATATATATATAATAGTATTTAGAGAATTATAGAGAGATGCAACGAATGATGAGGGTACGTCAAAAGAATGGTGGTCGAGGTGGAAGAGATTGACTCCGACATCGAGTTTGCTCGGGGGCCTTGGTACCCACCACTTGGACAGTTACCAATCCTAAAGTCGTACTAAGTGGGACCCCCTGTGAACGATGGCATTGGAGATGATGAATTTACAGTAATTCCGGCCAGTCGAAGTTGTTGAAGGTCAGGATATGTGCTGCAGGAAATGCGGTCGGTGAGGGATTGAACACAGGGCGGTGAGGTGTTTGGTCATGGCAGACTAAGATAGATGGGAGACCTTCAGAAGGCTGGAGATAGACATGGCCATAGCGTTCACCTCCCATGTCAAGGTCTCCGAAATGACCTTCACCGTGGACATGAGGGACGAGCTGAAGGATGAGGACATGCAGCAGGACACGGTAAAAACTGGTGGCCGCTGATTTTGGACGTGTTTAATGACTTAAAATCCTGCAAATCCTGATCTACCGGCATCTGAGAAATCAACCAAACGATAGTTGACGATAGTTGACCGCAGACATGGATTCTACCGCAACTCTCCACTGGGAAACTAACATGGAGCCAATCGAAAAAAGTGTTTGTCCATGAGTTTCCTATTGAAAGGGCCTACAAAATGGTTGTCTTCCCCCAAATGCTGCCCGTTGAGCTTCAGCCGTTCAATTTCTGGGCTCTCAGCTGAAATGCACCGCAGACCAGGAACACGCCAGATTGCCGAACTTGGGATTTGGGCCACCCGTTTTTTCGGGGCAGTTAGCGTGTTACCCCATTGTTTCCCAATACGCTCAGCATATTTCCCAGGTGGTCTCTAGTGCCCATGACCTTGGGGGCCATGGAGAAGATTGGAGCTGCGGCCCCTCCCTTGCCAGGTGCTTCTTGGGGTGAGATATCCTAAGATGGGAACACCAGGCAATCAGCGACTACATCTTGGCAAGCCTCAGCACTGCCTGGGTCCAAATTGCCGTCTGGCACGGATTCTGTCAATTCTTCGCATGAGCCCTCCAAACTTGAGGATAAACCTTTTGGTTTTCATTTATGACCCGTTATTCTCCTAGTTTTGATATGCTACTGCCATGCAATTTTGGGGTACCCAGCCTATGAACCTAGCCGTGCAGATGAGCCAGCAGCACCAGCAGCACCAGCAGATGCACCGCGCGTGGAGCTCAGACAAGGGGGGACGACCAACAAATATTATATCAAGCATATCAAGCAACCATTGTGCCATCATGAGGATTTAATGGCATTGTATGTGATTTCATAGGGATATTTGATAGGTAGCCTTTGGTGTCCTCAACCGCTGGCTGGAACAACCCTCATTGAGTTTGATGATATTGCCCCATTATGCCCCATTCAAGTAGGATTATCGATTGTCATGTTTGATTGCAGTACCAGAGGGTAATGAATGGAGCTAAGTCATGTTTTTGATGAATTCTTGTGGATTCGCAACTGGGATGTGCGATTCCAGATGGTGCCAATTTTTCGCCACCCGGTTGCTTGTCACCATCCAACCACTGGGCAGTACCCCAGACGTGGTTGAAACAAGATGCCTGGCTGTCCATCTCAAAACAACCTGGGATGATGATCCAAATTGACGATTTTTCCAATGAGACCATGAACCCGTTTTTTTTCCAACCCGTACAATCCGATGGTGGCACGACTGTTGCAGGGACCCTTTTTATGAAGATTTCAGCACCAAAGTTTGGATTCTGAAGGCCAAGTCTAGAAAAAACATCTGCTGAGCAGAAGTGAGGTGCACTCGCTCCGCTTTTCGACAGCAAAGAGCTGTCAAACGTAATTGCAGATGCCATGTTGCACCAGGCAGAAATCACAGGAAGACTGGGATACACCGGATACACTCAAAAATCAGAATTTCACCAACAAGAACAGATAGATTTCACCAACAAATCAGGATTTGGATAGGGGCCTCAGCCATGATACTCAGTGCCACTCGTTTTTGGCTGTTGATCCCTCCATGAAAATGGTCCAAATGATCCCTCCATGTGTGCGTCTTTTATCCATTACAAAACCATGGGTTCTGGGTGCATAGGTTAATGTGGTTCCCCTGAAAGATGAAATGAGTATGTCATGGGCCCATGAACCAACTAATCAATCTGCAATATGTCCTGGATTTTGTTCCATCAATGGGAACTCCAGCTGTACCAGCCAACTCGGTTGGAAGATCATTCAGCAGCAGCCATGGAAGGGTTTTGCAGGGGGGTCCCTGAGAGTTGCTGCTTATCAAGTGCCAAGCAAGTCAGATAAGTCAGACTTGGTATACCTTCCAGCAAACATGGCTAGCTGGGAAATCCCCGAACTAGCCATGGAGGTTTATAGCAGGGAAAATCATCGAACTAAATGGTGGACTACCGGAGTGTATATCTTGTCCTGGTCTTTAGAGGATTTCCGGTACTAGATGAGTTTTTTGAAATCATCCGACAGGTCTCAAAGGCAATCCAGAGGCGAGCGGCCAGTGTTGCTGTAGGATACAGTGACGGTGAGGAATGGCAACGAGCAATCATTGACCGAATCAAGCCATTCATAAGATGATTAATTATAGAATATTATAGATCATATACGTAAATCTGTGTGTGTGCCACAAAATACCAAATACCCCAAACCCCAAACCAGTTTCCCCACTTCGAACATGGTGGCTTATTGAAAGTATATAAGCCCCTTTCGCCTTGTCATAGCAAGAGCCTGGCTGCTTTCATATCCTTTCACAGTGGAACAGTTCAATGTTTGTCTGAGGTAAACAATTTGGGGTGTAGCCTATGGATGGAACACACTTAAAGGACTGATTCATATAGGAAGTTTTACTAACTCGAGCACCTCGGAGATATCCATCCAAAAGTCTTTATGTTTTTCCACCCCAAAGAAGAAAGAAGTTACATGACTTAGGGAAGTGTTGACGTAGGAGCTTCACATCAGGAGCCAGCATCTTTGTTCATCCCTACCCCCCAAACAGTACTATAAAAAAAACGATAAAACCATCCTCCAAAATGGGTTAAACAATGTTAAACATCGAACAAGTAGGACATTGTTGGATGTTTTCAGGGTGTCTCCGGGAATGTTGATTTTGTTTTCAAAATCCTCACAGATCCTTGGACAAAAAACGATGAAATTGATGTGTTCATGAGGATTCAACCCCCAAAGGTGGCCCAGATTTCTGGCCATGCAGGGTACAACATGCTGCCCGTGCTGCCCCCAAACGATAGATAGATAAGTTGGCTTATAACTAGGTTGTCTATGGTTTATTGAATATATATATATAGAGAGAGATAGATAGATAGATAGATAGATATGTTTTATTTATTTCATGAAGTGTATAAACCAACTTATAACTGGGAGACCACCACCTTGTGCTATTTCCTGCCTAACATATTCGCAGGGACGCTCGTTGGCAGCCAGGATGCAGCCTCTCATCGCTCGGGAAGTCCAACAACAATTGGACTCGAAAGACCCAGCGGAGGTGGAGGGAGCTGAAAACGGACACCTTGGGATACCCTCTGGTTATGTCAAAATAGCTATTGAAAATGGCCATTTATAGTGGATTTTCCCATTAAAAATGGTGATTTTTTATAGTGGGATATATGAGCTATGGTCAATACTCATGGTTAATAACCATTAAAAACGGGGCTAGTCATCCAATGGTGATTTAATGGGATTTATAATAACCATGGAATAAGGATCCTTATTATGGATGGGATGACCATCAACCATATAGTGAGTATTGACCATGGCTCATATGATGCATTCCCTATGATGTGGTTCAAACAATGCCATGGTCTATCATGATAATGAAATATAATGAATAATATAATATAACAAGACCCAAAAAGATGCCGAACACTGATTCCAGGCTAAAACGATGATGTTTCCCAATATATATATATACATGTAT
This sequence comes from Cladocopium goreaui, assembly GCA_947184155.2. Lineage (NCBI taxonomy): Eukaryota > Dinophyceae > Suessiales > Symbiodiniaceae > Cladocopium > Cladocopium goreaui. The sequence goes on along the minus strand of CAMXCT020001710.1, from coordinate 67,324 downwards.
ATATATATGTATATATATATATATTATACATATATATATGGGATATATATATACATACTACTGGTTTCCAACTGTGGGGTATTTTTGGGGGGCTGCTGTGGTCAATTTGTAACCATGATTAATCATCAAAGTTGGGAAGCAATCTTCCGAGTTACAGATGACTTGTATAACAATAACACAATAAATAAAACAACAGTACGTAACAGAACAGTACATGACATAACAATACATACACAACAATACGTAACATAACAATTGTCATGACAGATCGCATTGTAATGGCTGCATGAATGTTGCATGGGTTGACTTAGGGAAGTGTTGACTTAAGAAAGTGATGACTTAGAGAGAAGTGGTGACTTGGAGAAGTGGTGACTGTGTGAAGTGGGTTGAGTTAGGGAAGTCTTAACTTGGGGAAGTGTTGACTTGTGTTGGTGAGGATGCCGGACCGCAAAACATTGTGTTTTTTTCCCGTGTAAAGTGGCTGGAGCCGGGGATGAAGGGCAGCTCCTGTGTGGCGCGGTTGCGAGTTGGGTCGTAGTTTCTATGCGCTTGTGGAATGTTTGGTTGCAGATTGCACTGGAATGGTTGCATGATTGCTGTCCTGTTGTGTTGCCATGTGCGTAGAGACATGCGGGTTTGGCACTGCGCAATGCAGATCGTAGTGGCATGTAGTGGCTGGCTGCGTGCGTGATACTATTGTCTATTGTCTGTTGCACCTGGGCATCGTAAATCGTATGGGAATGGCTGCATCAACGTGGCGGTGGTTTGCCAGCAATTTTTTCCGATTTTGGCGCTGATCATTTCCCTTCCATAGTTCTTTTTAAGAAAGTGCTTGAGAATCGTCCTTTTTTCGCTCCGGCACCACGATACGGTTTTGGAGCAGTCATTTTTGCTGCCATTACGCATAATCCTATGATGATGAGAGGGAGTTTCAAAGCAGATTTCATATCTGGTGCACTAGGAGGAATTACAAAACCCATACTAGGTACCACTTGGCACAATCTAGACATATCTAGACAGGATTTTGGAGGTGTAAAACGCCACAGCTTTTGCACGCAGGCTGTGGGATTCGCTGTGCAATCGAATGCAGATGCCCCTCCATGGCAAGAGCATGTACCAATTCCGCGGTGGATTGACCAAGGCCAGAAGGGTCGATGGGAGGAATGGAGACAAAAGAAATGTTTCAACAAGAACTGGTTACATTCCAGTAATTTAACAGTTTGCCATGGAAAATTGATGAACATGGTTCATTTAGCTTGTTGATTTAGCTATTAAAATTGCGATTTTTCATGATTTGTCCAGTCCCGGATTGTCAGTTTAGTAGAGGGCAGTCCAGAGGTATTCCGAACCACAAGGCGACGCTGAGAATGAGATTGCAGCATTGTACGGTTCATTGAGTAATCCCCAAATCCTATATCGGAACAATTGGTAATATCTATACGCATAATTGCATTTACACATGATGTATATTATGTATGTATAGATATGGCCAATGCCCGGGCTTTGCCCGGCACCGCAACCACGACAGGCAACGCATCAGCATCATCATCATCATCATCATCATCATCATCATCATCACCGTCATCGTCATCGTCTTCGTCTTCGTCTTCGTCTTCGTCGTCATCATCATCATCACCACCATCATCATCATCATCACCATCATCATCATCATCACCATCATCATCACCATCATCATCATCAAACCCTTATTGAAGATCTTCAATGAATGTGGAAGTTTAACGGGGGTGGGAGAATTAAACCCTTATTGAGGATCTTCAATGAATGTAGAAGTTTAACGGGGGTGGGAGAATTAAACCCTTATTGAAGATCTTCAATGAATGTACCGTTTAACGGGGGTGGGATTTAAATATTCCCTAAGACCTTTGTTGATTTCCCAATGGAATGCAGAGTAGCAACAACATTTGATTGGGAATGGGGACCCTCTACGCTGCAATTTGTCATGGTGGATTCGTGGATTCTCCTAGGGGCCCATCGGAATTTTGACTGAGGCAGTGTGTCTAGCACAGCAACTTCTCAGGAGCTGTGCAAAATCCCCACCAATCTGCAACGCAAAAACTCCAGGTTAAAAGTCCCCATTTGCCAAGCCTGCAATGGTCTTTTTGGTCCAGTTTTCGCCAATCCCCATGTTTCTTTGGAATCGCCCAGGGGATCTCTGGGGCCACTTGGCTCCCACCTTGCCTCATCACATGCCGACTTCGCCGCCAGCTGAAAAGAAGAACAAAGCAGGCAGCTTCCGGCAAGGGCGTCCTGCGGATTGGAGGAACGCAAAGGAAAAGAATGAGTTTGAAAATGAGGGTACCAACAAATCCACTGGTTTACAACGATTTCCCCTAGTAACCTAGTATTTGATATGAAAATGAGATGAACAAATTGGGTATTGGTCTTGGAGCTTCATCGGTGATTTCACTGGATCCGAAAATTGAGACACCTGTTTTTTGGAAAATGCAAAATGAATTTGATTCATCAGATTTGATGTTGTTCCAGTTGCGCCACAGGTACTGCACATGCCAAAGCTGTCTGTCCAACGGTTGCCCGTTGTTTCTTCCTTCACCATGCAGATGTGTTTTTTTTGGTGTCCACCTGCAGGTAGCATCTTCTGCTATCCCATCCAGGAGGCTGAGGAGACGCTGGCTGCGATCTATGGTTGGTTGATGATGAGTTTCGGGATCATATGATATTATATAACTAATCAATATGGTTGGGATTATCCCTAATACAGTTAGATAATATAGTTGGGATTGTCATTCTCCATTGTGGGAACCCCTATTAACCTGGAGATAGTTGCAATCCAGTGCCTTGCTTCTGCGTTCCAGGCAGCTTTGCCCGTTTACGATTTTTTATTTTTGGAACATGGTGATCCAATTTTCGATGTTTGTCTAATTTGATGGGATTTTTGGAACTTGTCCCCTAATCTTCAGGCAAACACAGCTAAACGGGAAAGTTTTTTGCGTGAATTTCTGTGGCGTAGAATGATCTTGGTTCCACCCTGGCTGCCGTCAGATGATGTCTGGTCAACTACTGAAAATGGTTGGGTGAATGCTTCCCTGAGTCTTTCCATTTGCTTCACCAGAATGTGGGTTGCCAATTTCACCGAACAGCCCATATTTCCAGATAAATTTTCCCAATTGGTCCCATTCCCATTGGTCTTATGCTCTTACCGTCAGGCTCTGTCGTTTGTCGCTGCAATGTTGTGTCGGAGGACTAGTATCAACATCATCCACCAAAAATTACACCGGCATAGACCCCAGATAGAAAAGGTTGGAACTGATGGTTCCCAACGTGGGAACCAAAGGTTACCATGGCAAGGAACTGCCGGCTCCCAGACCTTGAAACTTACGGTTCCCAACCTGGGAACCAGAGGTTACCATTGCAAGGAATTGCCGGTTCCCAGAAGTTAGAATTTACGTTTTCGAAGCTAAGCGGCTTTCATTGTAAGGAACTGCGGGTTCCCAAAGCTTGAAACTCATGGTTCCAAGCCTGAAAAAGTAACGTTACCAGTGGAAGGATCTGTTGATTGCAAAAAGTTAGAACTCATGGTTCTTAATGTTGTTTTGTTTTGTTTGCTGAGCCGGTAACAGAACCTTTTGTTTTGCTTACTGGACCGGTAGCGAATTTTTTGCGTTTGGCCGTTGGGCCGGCATAAAAATGTTTTTGCACGAAAAAGGTGCATGTCAAAATGATATGAAAACAGTTTCTTTACAATTTTATGGTTTAGCACCCTGCACAGCACCCAGCACCTTGGCCAGAGTCTGGCTCAAAAGTTCGCCACCGAAGACCCCACCTTTGAGAAGTAAGAACCCCTATAGCTTGCCAGCTATCTGGGGAAAAAAGATGGAACCTCCTCCAACGCAAGATCATTATAAATCATTGACCTATCATTTGAGAGACTTACGCTGAATCATAAGATGGATCTGATGAAATAAGTTTTGTTCGGCAAGCCACCGTGCCTGCGCACATTCTTGGTCATATCAACCCCAAATTAGCAACGCTCTGCTTTGTTTAATTGGGGGGTGGGTACCATTTTACAGTAGTAGCAATCAAATAGTCACATCTTTTCATTACTATTTGGGGCTACTCATATCCTCCAATCAACTGGGGTTAGTCATGTTATCTCGCCAGGAGGATGAGATTAGCGAGCGCATCATACCTTCAGTCGGAGAGTCTTGCTGCGCAATTTCTGGCAAAATGAAAGCCTCAGCTTTCAGACGTATTTTAATTTGGCTAGATCTAATAGATGATCTAAAAACGATTTTTCTATTTCCATGTACATGTAGGTCAGCATGTGCACATGCGGGTGTAAAAACGACGCAGACGGGGCCAGCGAACATTGGATTTTGGAAGTCACTAGTAGTGGTTTTGAGGTACGCAAGGGTTTATAGTTCTGGTATACCAATGACAGGTCGGAAGACTGATCAATCATGGGGTTAGATTCTACGTGCATCTTTGAATATGGGAAGACCGAACACCGTGTTAAATTGTATGTGTATTGTTTATATACAGACGTCAACATCATGTGTATGATATACAGATATTTACTCACAAAATACACATACACACATACAGACATACATACACACATGCACACATACACACATACACACATACACACATACACACATATTCACATAGTTACATTACATTACATTACATTATATTGCATTACATTACATTACATATAATTATATGCATAGGCATGCATACATATATATATAATTATATATATATACATACATATGTTTTTTTATTTGTGTATATATATATAGATTATTGTCTAGACACATCACACTTATACATATGAACACATGGAAAGTTGCCAATTTGGTGGGTCTATTGGTACCCTAAATTTGCCGAAAAGGCTGGCAACTGGTTCGCTGAACTACGACTCTTAAGGTAGCCAAGTGCCTCACTATATATTTAATGACATCCTACACATTCCTATTGTTCTGGTTGGATGGCCACAAGCAAGCAGGGCCCTGGCGCATATTCTCATTGAACAGACCACAAGTGGGTCTGTCCAAAATTGTCCTATCAATACCCAATGTTTAGGCTCTGTGTAACTGGGGATGACGATGATGATGAGGAGGAAGAGGATGAAGAGGATGAGGAGGATGAACTATGATGATGATAAACCATGATAAACCATGATAAACCGTGATAAACCATGATAAACCATGGGATTTGGGTGTATACCTTATTTTCAAACCCAAGTAGATGCAGAAGTAAGTCAATAAAAACGTTTTGGATCGAATCAAGATCTATGCCGCAGAGATCTGACTTGGACTTATGAAGCATTGATTTATACATACCATCTGGTTATTTAACATAGCCATGGAAAATCCCTTATAAATGGAGGTTTCTAGCTGGGAAAATCATCTGTAAATGGGCCATTTTCCATAGCTATGTTAAATAACCAGAGGGTAACTAACAGTATATTGGGGGATCCCCAGTCGTCACCATAGGTTTCAATACTAAGTCATGGTCATCCATGATGACTGGATGATGACTGGGGGTAGCCGAATGGATTGGAAACGTCCACACATAAGTGTTTTTTCATCTTGAAGAACTCTCCGTCCTATGGCTGTGGGCAAAGGGTCGCTTTGGTTGCAATTTCCATCCATTTTCTTTGGTGAAACCGGGATGCGCGTCCCAATGTTTTTCTGTGCTGCCCGTTTCAATCAGGTGGTTTCTCACCCAGCTGTCATGTTACTTTTCCTGCTGATGGATGCTCTTTGCTGAGGAAAGTGAAGAATTGAGAGACAAAACGGCTTCTGAGATTCTTGAATCAATCAGGGAGGGATACAACCAACAAGAATAGGGATGTGTCCAAGAAGCAGGGGCTTATTGGAACATGAGTAGTGGAACATACTAGAAATATGTATATATATATATAAAGGCATCCACAGTGGTTTTTGTCCCACACCAGGAGGCTATGGCCTGGTGCACCAATTGGGCACCAATGGGGCACCAATAACGGGGCACCAACGGGGCACCAATGGGGCACCAATATCACCAATGGGGCACCAATGGGGCACCAATGGGGCACCTGGATCCAAAGAATCTGTCATGTTTCGTATGTAACAGTTCCCTATTTTAGGGAGTTCAAGCAAAGAATTGAATGGAAACTCGCACCCCATAGGTTTAATAGATTTTAATAGAAAAATCATCTGCAAAAATCAGTGTCCAGCCAGCCTTTTTTCATTCAATAGGCGGTTGATCATTGATATGTCCATTGGATTTGTTGAAGGGTGCTCTGCACCCCCACAGATAGAAAACTTGGAAGCCTCAAGATTCTATACGAAATTCCATGACCCTGGTTATTTAGTTAGTTACCAACATAGCTATGGACAGCCCCAACATAGTAACTAACTGTTATATGGGTAATTTCAATGAACAGCCCCAACATCCATCTTTTTGAACTCTTTGTAGACCTGGCGAACTAGGAAGACTTGGAGACATTCCAGAGGAACACCAGCGAAACGCGGGAACAGCAAGGCCGATACGAAAACCCCGGCGACTATGCGGCTTGTAATTAGTAAACTCGCTGGTTCAGTTTTACTTGTATGAAAAGCCGTTTATTTCAGTTTCTCTGACTGCCTGTTTCAATTTAAATTTTGGGCACATCTTGCATCAGCTTAAACTGTCATGTAGAGAAGCCTGGTTTACATGATTATAGATCTACAGCGACCTATGCGTGCAACATGATGATGTGTTCATTGAACGATCATCAGGATGATGGTCTAGATTGGCATGAAGGTTTGGTTTCCAGCCCATGATGTTGATAGATTACATGTAGTATCATTTAGTCATTTATTGAAAACGGAATGATAGGAGTTTCCATTGTTTGAGGAACGGTTGCAAACTGTAATCGACTGGGCAGTGTTGGAAACCCTAATGATGGTGGTTTCTTAGGGCCTTTTGCATGACAAAAACCCACAATATTTTTTGCGCGACGTCACATGGGAGTCACTTGATTAAAATCCAGACTATCCAGCACAAAGGATTTCACCATTTTTTTTCGACTGTGCTGGAACCAAGTTCTTAGCTTTGGTGATCTGTTTACTTTGTATGGGTGTGTCTGAAAATTGTTTTTTTGGGGGATTTTTTGGCCCCCAAATCATAGACATTTTGTGGAAAAATTGTGAAGATATGGGGAAAATGATGAGAGCAAGACAAACCCCATGTCCGTGTTTTGCATTAGTTTTCATGTGTGGTCCGTCGAAGTCCTCAAAATTCAGTTCCCAGCATGGTTTACAACCAAATGTGGCTCCAAATGGGGATACCCAAAAATGGATTATCATTCTTGTACAACATACAGTACACCAAACGAACAAGTATGTCTCAAGCTCAAGATCATTGAACCCCATTTTGGGGTGGTAACATACAAAGAAGGACCAATTTTCTGTTCCATTTCCCACATTGCCCTCCCAGATGTAAGTCCACCCGACAGATTAGCGACATGAGCAGTAAGAGCGCATCTAGCACCAATAGCAGATGCTGGGCGTGCTGGGGGTCGGGATCAAGCTATACTGGTTAGCTGTGGATTTGTTCAGGTGAGCTGAAAAGAACTGGTTGAATCATACAGATATCTTCAGATATCGAGCAGAGGCTTGAAGCCAGGTCTCTTACTATCTCTAACTCATTGCGGTTTTGGAGTGGATGGGTGAAATCGGGGCAGTTCTGAACGAATGCATTCCAGCAAGTCAGGTCGCTGCGATGTGAATATGTTTGACCTGCCGTACTTTCCGCAATTGGCAAATCCCTCTTTCCAAATGATGTTGTTTGATAATGTTTGATTATGTTTGTCAAAGGGAGCCATTCTTCCAGATTCTTTTTCAATGCACTCTGAGACAAGAATCCGGGCTGCTCAAGCGTCTAAGTTCTTGACCCACAAAGACTAAGGCTTTAGTATGTTTAGTACTTGGTGAGTATGTTGGTACACCATTTTTGACTCATACCCACACGCAGATGTATTCTTCCTACCCATCAATTTGGTGTGTTGAAGTTTTGAGTCTACCTCTGGAGTTTCACTTCATCCCTTGCCCCGAGGAAACCGAATGCAGAAGGCCAAGAAAGCTGCCAGGGGCTGAGTTTTTCGCTGCCAGGATCTTGATGCCAATGGTCGGCATATGCAGACACCCTCAAATGGTCCTTCCCCGAAGGGAATCCACTGGGCAGTGAGCGAAAAAAGTGCTTACCCTGCTCCCGACCGTTGCTCTTTGCATACAGTACGTGGTTTTTTTTTCTGGGTTCCAAGTTCGAAGTGTAATTTGTTGTGTTGAAAGTGCTTAAAAAGCATGCATATGCGGGTCCCCACTTGGAGACAGATGAGACACCCCTGGAGAGAAACCAGTGCAATCCAAGAGTATCCAATAAACCAGCGCTCGGGTCCAAACTTCAGGCTTGCATGCCAGAGTATGGCAGATATTTTTGCAAGTCCTTGTTTCTGAAAAATTCTGGGTTTCTGGACAGACCAAAGCCACATTCTGCGACCATATGGAAAGCGGCAGTCTGATGCGGGGAGCCAATTGTTTAAGGGGCTGGTCGTCGCAGGGTCAGAAATGCGGGTGAATGGACCTGACAAAACGATGGTGTCACGAAAGTATTGACTCCAAGTGTGAAATACCCCATGGTTTGTTGATCAGAATCACCTTCTTTGGGCAGACGTCCCAATCTCATCAATATGCTAACGGATCAAATGCAGCTTTTCCATAGAGGAGATGGTTGAATACTGACTGGAAAGAATCAGGCCAGTTTGACCCATCCCCATGTGTCATGGATTGTCATGGTCTAAACACCATACGGAGACAGATCATCCAACCACCATGGGCCATGGGATCCCAACATCCCAGTGGCTTGCCCACTGCATACGGCTTTGTCCGAAAATGGGGCCAACATTTCAGGCTTCACCGGCTTCACCCGAGCAAAACTTGCTGGGTGTGCACCATGTCATGTCTTATATATGTAATATAGATGTTATATATATATATATGTGTGTGTGTTATGTCCCACTATGTATATCCCATTAAAACTAGCTTGTGGTTGGTTTCATAGCCCATTACATCCCCACCTTCATCACCCCATAAAATCCTAGGTCCTGGTTAGTTTATGGAACGATTAAGTTAAACCAACCATTTTTAGGTATAGCTGCTTGGAGCTTCGGCCTATCACCCAGATATCACTGGTATTGGGGTTTACCCTCTGGTTATTTAACATAGCCATGGAAAATGGCCCATTGATAGATGGTTTACCTATTAAAAATGGTGATTTTCCATGGCTATGTTAAATAGCCATATGGTAATATCATTCCCCTTTGCTTCACGCCCCCAGGCCATGACTCTGCAAATAGAGCAAATAGGCTTCGCTACCCCGCGACGTGTGTCGGGTGTTTTGGGTGTTGCCATCACTGATTCATAAGGGATTTGTCCTAAACATATAATAATTATAATATCATTTAATTATTCAATGCTTGATCTAACGGAGGCATCAGATATGTTCAAAAACTGTTTGTTCTAACGTTGTTTATTGTGTTCTTATTGACTTTGAGATGGATATGTCATGATTTGCGGGGATGGATCGAAACACCAAGTCGATTGTCATGACAGAAGCTGTGACAGCCAGAGGCTCACATATTGATTCATTTTTTCAGCCAGATCAGCAACATCTATTTTTAGCCGTGGCTCGATTTTTTGGCCCTGGGTGTCAATCCAATTTGTGGGTACTGCAGGTACCTAAATTTGATCCATGCCCTAAAAATCATCAAAAAATATACATCTAGAATTGACTGAAGATTGAATTTGGCAGGAAACCCCCATATTTGGTTGTTGAAACTGTGGTTTCCTGCAGTAATGTCCTTATATAGCGCAAGATCAGAAACCAAGAAATTGGTGAGATTTTTTTGGCGCCTTCCCATGAGATTCTCGGTTTTTCTTGGTCCGGGGAGCATCACCTGAGAGGAGAACGTAAGCCTTCGGACCGAAACCACATTTGTTGACCAGATAACCCAAAAAACTCCAAGTTCTGGGTCAATTTTGACGGTATGTTTCAGAGCTCGCCAAGCCGTGACTCAAAGATCAACATGTGCCCCCGAGATCCACCAGGCATTGGCGAAATGCTCGGCAAAGCGGTAGGCAAGACCAGCAACGGCTTGAACTGTTGCATTTGGAAGAGACACTTCATAAGACATGTCGATTTTGTAGCGTTTATGACGGTTCTTGACTTTGTGTTGTTGATTTGGGTGGGTCCTGCCTCAACAAAATGCCACTAGGATCAAGCTTGCATTGATCAAAGCCTCGAAGATCTCGTGATACACTCTGGTAATTCATGGTAATTCAATCTGGCAAAGGAAATCCCGCACTCTGGTAACGTTTACGGATGAAATGCCGATTCAACAACATGGGCTTCTCAGGTTTTCCATGGCATTGGATTGTCAGTAGATGGTCACCGGGTGAGATGGCTAGAGATGGCTAGAGGGTATCTGACTTGATCTAACTTGGCTGGTTGTTTCAACATGTTGCAACATGTTTCTCCCTACTACCACTAGGCTTAAGTCGTATCAATCGACCTGAAGTCGTATCACACCTGCGTGCGCGCAGTGTTTCGTATAGATTTTGATAGTTCTTTATTTGATGGGTTATCGATTCGAACACTTTTTCATCGCTGTGCGCAATGTTTTGTTGACATGATTCTATTTGACCCTACTAGACCTAGCGTTAAGTCGTATCAACTCGTAGAAGTTGTATCGGGAGGCCGCGCGCCTGGAAAAAGTTCAAGTTTTGTATTGCGTTGATTTATAAACTTATATTATATTTCATTATTCTTTCAACGGGGCAACGCTGGTTGCTGCTTTCTGCTTGCTTTCTGCTTGCTTGCTGCTTGCTTGCTGCTTGCTTGCTGCTCCTTGCTGCTGCCTGCTGCTGCTGCTGCTGCTGCTGTTGCTGCTGCTGTTGCTGCTGCCTCCTGCTGCTGTTGCTGCTGCCTCCTGCTGCTGCTGCATGCTGCGGCTGCGGCTTCCTTCTGCTGCTGCTGCTGCCTCCTGCTGCTGCCTCCTGCTGCTGCCTCCTGCTGCTGCCTCCTGCTGCTGCCTCCTGCTGCTGCTGCTGCTGCTGCTTCCGCCTGCTACTGCTGCTGCTTCCTCCTGCTGCTGCTGCTGCTGCCTCCTGCTGCTGCTGCTGCTGCTGCCTCCTGCTGCTGCTGCTGCTTCCTCCTCCTCCTGCTGCTGTTTCTCCTCCTCCTCCTCCTCCTCCTCCTGCTGCTGCTGCTGCTTCCTCCTGCTGCTGCTGCCGCTGGTGCAAACATTTTGCCGAAAAAGAAAATTACAGTCTCGGTCGCCTTGTTTGGCGCTGGCGGGAGATACGGGCGGGAGACGCCAGCAGAGAGAGGGAATGTTCACAGAAGGCAGAACCTATGAAACATTCAAGCGGAAGCGGATGTTGACAGCGGTGTGTCACTGGGTTTTCAGATTTTAACGTGGTTGATATGATGATGTTGCCCATAGCTATTACATGGAAATCTATGTTTGTTAGGAAACAAAGTTAAAGATCTGGGAGGCCGTGTGCCATGGAGATTCCTAAATATATCCTTTGAAAACATAGTTTAAACATATGTGAATACCTCAGTGTGCGCAATGTTTTCTTCATTTTTGGAGATATAACAACATTCCTTGAAAGCCGGTGTGCCATTGGGATTTTGATATTTTGATGTGACTTTTGCCCAGTTGACGTGACTTTCTTCCAACTCGCTGTTACATGGGGTTGATGTGACTTCTGCCCAACTGATGTGACTTAAACCCTTCGCTCGTAGTTACGATCAACGATGATCAACGATCCCAAACTGGCTGGCCGTCATACTTTTGGGGGTGGCTCAACCACCAAGCAGCAGGATGGTTGGTGAAATCTTCTGTTCATGGTTTACATCCGAAATTTGCTAGTGAAGACGCCATGTGAAATACCCTCTAGTAATGACTAACAGTTTGCTATTGAACATGGCCATAGAAATAGTGGATTTACCCATTAAAAATGGTGGATCTTTCCACGGCTATGTTAGTTTACCAGAGGGTATGTGAAATTCTCTGAAAATAGGGTACCCCAAAATCTCATGGTGAATCTGACCATGTTAAACTTGTCTAAATCCTGGTGAACCTTTTGACCAAAATTCAGCCCCGAACCATTGAACCATCCCGCAGAAACATCCCGGGTACGCTGGAGAACCCCCCGCCAAATGTGATCAATATTTGTCCATGAGCACAGCACTGGCACTTGGCAAGGCCTGCAGAATGGTTTACCCATCAGCTTTGTAATCCCTTCCCCCGTTCATATTAAACACATTTAAACACCCCAAACGAAACCGTGGTTAAAACCGTGGAGATGAAACCACTTTTACCTTACAGTATTTCCAGGTTGGTTCGGTAGGGCCTCACAGTGTGAAACATGTCTGTGTTAGGCGTGACGGGCATAGGGTCTATGCGTGGTATTCCCATCTACCCTTGATGTGCCCCCTCAGTAGTTACCACCTAGGGTGGGATGGGGATGTTGAGTGTCTGTGACCTTAATCAATATGTGTGACCATTTTGGAGGTGTTTAATATTAGGGTGATGGGATTTGTGAGTCTTATTTATCTTATTGGTGCTTAGTAAGGAATGGATGGGAATTGGGGAATGGGGTGATTATTACTACAGTAGATGGACAAAATATTCAAACCCTGCAGCACGCACTATGTTGAACCCCCGCACCCCCAAATCTCAATGTCTCGGCGCGCGTGCTACCAAAAGTGATGTTAGGGGTTTGATTTTTTTCGTCCATTGGGGCTAATGCACTTCAGGTTACATTAACACTGAACTTTGGGGGCGAGGGGGTTGTACCGGATAGAAGGGCTTTGAATATTTCGTCCATCTACGCTGGTGATTGTGGATCATTCCCTCATTCCCTGCAAAGCGGCACCATTAAGGTATGGAAGCACCCTATTTTTGGGACATGCTTAAAAATCCCAATGTTTTTTGGGGCCAGGCGTACTTCCAGAAGGGGATGACCAGCATCGTGGCGGCAAGTTTAACAAGAATGGTGACATCACCGGGTTTCCATAAATGGAGGTACCCCAAAATGGATGGTTTATACGGGAAAAACCTATTAAAATGGATGATTTAGGGGTACCCCCATTTATGGAAACCTCCATATATTACCATGAAATACAATGATGCATTAATTACAACTTTACTTCGAATGATCCTCACCAACTGACAATAACTGACATTTATTCTGAAATTTTACTTGACATATTCAGTAATTCTATCCGACATGTATTCTGGCATATTCTGACATTTTGTCGAACATGTCAAGGGATGTAAATATTATTGCACTTTGTTTGACATTCTATGTGACATTCTATTTAACATGTTTTGGACATATATTCTGACATTGTATCTGACATTTTAAGGTACATAATTTCCCTTACATTCAATCTGACGTTTATTCTTACGTTTTATCTGACATGTATATATATATATACATACATTACATTGCATTGCATTACATTACATTACACTGCATTGCATTACATTACATTATATACATATATATATATATACATATATATATATATACATATATATATATATATATTCGAAGGAAGTTTAGAAGTCAAACTTCCGACAATACGGACAGATGGAGAAGCAGAGGTGGGAAGAGTCAGAGATGGAAAGGGTCAGAGAGAAAAGAAAGAGTAGAAGAGAGAAGAGCAGAAGAAAGAAGATCCAGGTGCGCGAAAAGGTAGGAAAGTCGCGAAAAACTATGTTTTTCCAATGATTTGTGGCTCCGGAGGGTCAAAAAGTAGGCTCGCTAAAGCGGCGGGTGCTGAGCCAGCTGGCCAGATGCGAGATAATAAACTGCACGCCGTTGTGGCGCGAAGCACATTCCCAAGTCAAAATGTACAAAGCACACTAGGTTCGGACCACTTTTGGAAGTTGAGATGTCGAAAAAGCGCACGCCTTTGTGGCGCAAAGCACATTTGGAAGTCAAAATGCGCAAAACACACCATGCTGGAATCACTTTTGGAAGTTGAGATGCCGAAAAAGTGCACACCGTTGTGGCGCGAAGTTTCCAAGTCAAAATGTTAAAAGCACCACATGCTCGAACCACACCGTGTCAAAAGTGACATTTGAAGAGGATCGGCAAAGATGAGTTCGCGTGACAGGCGCAGTACAAGAAACATGTTCATCAGAGATGTTAGGAGGTCCGGGCGCTGATTTCCTTGCATTTTTGGAGGATGAGATCTTCAAGTTTGCTAAGATGATTTTGCGTGACAGGTGCAGCACTTCGTATGACCTGGCATGGCAGGCGCAATACTTCAGAGACATAGGCTGGAAAAATTGCAAAACACATTGGTACGAGGCTGTCAGCTCTGCATTCAACTTTCCATTATTGAAGGAAGTCTCGCAGAATTGCTTCGTTTTTGATGTTGCCAACTTCAAAAATTGAGGAAGTCTCGCAGAATCGCCTCGTTTTTGATGTTGCCAACTTCAAAAATTGAGGAAGTCTCGCAGAATCGCTTCGCTTTTGATGTTGCCAATTTCAAAAATTGAGGAAGTCTCGCAGAATTGCTTCCTTTTTGACGTTATCAAGTTCAAAAATTGAGGGAGTCTCGCAGAATTGCTTCGTTTTCAAGCTTGCAGATTGCAGATAGACAGATAGATAGATAGACAACTACAACTACAACTACCACTACCACTACACTACACTACAACAACTACAAATACAAATAAACCACGCTACATTGCAATAATTACACTACACTACACTAATTACACCACCACCACCACCACCACGACTACTACTACTACTACTCCTCCTCCTCCTGCTGCTTCTACTACTACTACCACTACCACCACCACCACTACCACCACCTCCACCACCACCACCACCACAGCTACACCAACAACATCAACTACACTGCGCTAATTACACTGCAGCACGCTACAACTACAAATACAAATGCAACTACAACTGCATTACATTACACAACACTACGCTACACTAATTACATTACATTACGCTACAGCTACTACTGCAGCTGCGACTACACTTGTAACTACCCACTACACGGCACTACACTAATTGCACTACACCACACTAGAGCTACAACTACACTACCTTACGTTACACTACACTAGACTACACTACATTATACCACACTACAGTACACAACACTACAGTACGCTACAATACAATACACTAATTTCACCACACCACAACTACAACTAGAACTGCAACTGCAGCTACACTACACTTATTACACATTACAACTACAACTCCACTACACCAGGCTACAACTACAACTACAACTGCACTACACCACACTTCATCTAGCAGATGTGGGTGAGGTGACCACCAGTGGATTCGCTCTGCCATCCGTGATTCACAACAACCAACCTCTCCTATAGGTTTCCTATTTTTGAAACTTCCGCCACCGCCTTGTGCGGTACTACTGGTAGCTACAGCCAAAATTTACCGTAATGGAAAGTAGTATTCGAGCCATCTTTATTTTTTTGTGAAATTGAGCTGGGGCTTGGAAAACGATAACACACCCTTGGAACACGATAATACACCCTTCAGAAAACGATAACATTTGCCATATTCCCAAAACCTGAACAACAATAATACATTCTTCAAAAATTGATGACTTGGAGCTATATACTAAATATTTGCCCTGGCCCATATATATATATACAGATATATATATATATAGATAGATAGATAGATAGGTAGGTAGATAGATAGGCAAGATTAGGTAGATAAGATTAGATAGAAAAGATTAGATCGGTTCGATTCGATTCGATTCGTTTCGATTCGATTCGATTCGATAGATAGATAGATAGATGGATAGATAGATAGATAGGTAGGTAGATAGATAGATAGATAAATGGCATTCATTTGGGTCCCAGCCTGTGTGCGGCTGTTGCAGAAGAGCGCAGAGGAGGAAAAGGAGGGACGAGCAGAGCAGCCCGCGGAGGAAAAGGATGGAGGATGAGGAGAAGGAGACGGAGCATGCTGACATAAAATCTAGAGACCCTCCCTGGCAATCGGGGAAGAAAGTAAAAATGTGGATTGAATTTCCAACATAGGAATGTTGCTATCAAACTTGGCAATTCAACTAGCAAGAATCGTGATGTAGCCACCTGGGATCACACATGGCTTGCATGGCCCCGGCAACCCCACTTCTTGACGGGAACATCATCTGCAAATGGATGTGAACAAACATACTTGAAACCATGCTCATGCGCGCGATGGAAATGATGATGTGGTCAAAACATGACAAGACAAAAATTACACCCAAGCAGTGCTACAGTCTAGTCTTCCGCTTGCAGATGTAGAGAGGCTCGGAAAGCACAAGTTTCAAAACGGTAATTTTTCTGAAAATTCATGAAGATTCCATAACCAATTTGAATTGCAGCGTTGCTGCACTGCTGTATGCCTGCAAGTAAACCCCGGCAGCCGTTAGCCCCGGTTTTAACATGCTATAATCCAGTTGTCAAATGTTGTAAAGGCGACAACCATCCGAAACCCCAGGGACTTCTCAACCTAAGCACTTGCCATGTTTGGGCACCATAAGGATACCTGCAGTCCGCACTGGGAGCCGAAAGTTTTCCGTTCGAGTAGATGGTCGCAGGCAGCTTGGCAAAGAGGGCCATGGGGCATTGTCCAGCTTCGGCGGGTTAAGCGCCTCAAAATTGGTTAATTTCACCTTTGGGACTGAAAACAATTTGCCCAGATAGTTGATAATATACAATTGGATGTTCATGCCACTTTGTGGCTCTTCAAAGATGAAACACTTCCAAGTGACCAATACAATCAGTCACGTAAAGATTCATCAACTCGACCATTGACTATTTAATTTGACAGTTACTTGCTACCTCACTCCTTGACTCAAAGCTTACTTGTTTCATTCGATCAGGGTGACAGTGAACACATTTGTTTTCAGGTTTTGTTTCTGGAGCAAACGAAGTGCTGAATCTTGTTGGGCACAGTGGTCCGGTGAAAGGAAGTAGGAAGTGCGCAAAACACTCAAGCTGTAGCGAGGGCTGCGGCAAAAAATTGTTTAGCCCCAGCTCGCTTCGGCCTGAGCTTAGAGAAGGTGTAGCTCAGAGAAGGGGTAGATCAAAGGAAGGAGGCATTTGATGAGAGAGACGGGGAGAGGAAGAGGGAGCAAGAGAGGGAGGATTTGAGGAGGAAGAGGGAGCAAGAGAGGGAGGGTTTGAGAGGTCAAAAAAGAGATAGTTGAGGGGAGATGGCTCAGAGATGCAGGCCCCTTCATGCACCAGGGTTTCAATGTATTTTTCTCTATATGTACACATATATTAGCATATATTCGTGCGCATGAATATGAGAATAAATAGACAGACATATAGCAATGGTTTTCTGTAGTTTGATCAAGTGATGTTTTGCCACATTTCCATGGCCAGGACTTCTGCCACTCCAGAGGAGCTTTGTCAGGACTATCTGCCTAAGACAGTATCAGGTCACCTGATGGATCCTGGTGGGAATCGGAAGCTCCATGTACTCTCCATGAAATCATGAATCGCGCGGGACATTGAGCAACCCAGCAGCTACTGTTTTTCCCAAAAGCATCTTCGATGCTTGGGTTCTCGTCAAGGATGTCACTATCAATGCATGGATGATTTGAAAGTATTTATATATATACTTATTTGTGTATCATGTCTAGGTAAAATTGCATGGATTTACACAACATATCGATGTATCTTACTACTACATACATACCTGGCTTTGTTTCAGGTGATTTGGCTTATTTCCCCAATGGAACATCCACCATTTATGGGGAACCTATAGGATGAATCCACCCCGCAGGTGCCTGGCGGCGTCAAGCCATTGTCCTCGCAGCCGAGATGCGGGAAGACATGGCGCAAGAGGCTGGGCGGGCACATTTTGGGGGAAATTCTATGGGAAACCATGCAAAACCATAAAAAACCATCGTTTCTCCCAGACATGTTCCACCTCTCCCCGACATTGTATGGATGTATGGGATCTAATGTGTTTTGTTGATCCTATTAGGTGGAAATCCGATGCTGAAGTTGGGCGAAAGATTGTTGTTCTGTGGATCGAGCACAGTTATTTGGCGATCCTTCCAAGTATTTTGTATGAAACCAGGGCCAACCCTGTTCAATCTCCTGTTGTTATCAGCAGAGCCACCAAATCGCCCATGTTGGTTGTTGATTTGGGGGGTCATGAGCACATTCACCCCGGGCAAAAAAATTAGGATATGACCAACCAACCTGGTGTTCAAGAACCTGGAGAAAAAGACTGGACTTTCGAAATTGTGTGGAAATTATTGATAATTTTCCCAAACAAGAAGACAATCATCAAAGAAAGTCTAGGAAGAAAGTTCCGAGTTACGAGTTACGAAAGAACTGAATTGTGCAGTTACATTACTTCAGCCTCACATAATTCAGTCATTAATTACTCCCTTTTGTCGTTCAATCCGGTCAGTTCAATTCAACTCACTTCAATTCAGTTCAGTTCAATTAAGCTTATTTAATTCAATTCAAGGCAGTTCAATTCAGTTAAAGTTCATCAATTCAGTTGATTTCAAAGCAATTTAGCTCAATCTAGTTGAGCTCAATTCAGTGCGTTAAAGTCAATTCAATAAAGTAATATTCAGCTCAATTCAAGTCATTGCAGCTCAACTCACTGCACATCAATTTACTTCAAGTCAGCTCAATTCAACGCAGTTCAATTCAATTCAACTCATTAGCGTTCATTCATGCATTCTTTCGTTCAATCCAAGTCATCTCATTTTGTTCGATCCATTCATTTCAGTGCAGTTCAACTTCATTTCATGTGAGCCAAGCAATTCTGTTTAATTCAGTTCCACGATTCATTCATGCCGCGCAACAGTTTGTTCCTTCGCAACACATGTTGCGCCAGTCCAGCGGGACCTGGCGACGCAAAATCCATCCCAAAAGATGCCCCAAGCTGAGGTAGCGATGGCCAAGAACAACATGAGTTTCCAAGGAGGTCTCTGGTGGCTGCGGCACATGGTGGGCCTACGTGCCTTGAACAGGCCCAACAAGGCGCGGGAGCGGCCGCGGGCTGGAGGAGGAGTTCTAGGTGTGTTTGGGTAGTGACGGGTTTGTTGGTTTCTTGGATGGTTGATTGCATGATTGCTTGATTGGTTGATTGGTTGATTGGATGGTTGGTTGATTGGTTGAATGGATGGTTGGTTGATTGGTTGGTATTGATTGGTTGATTGGATTGATGGTTGGTTGGATGATTGGTTGATTGGTTGATTGCATGATTGCTTGATTGGTTGATTGGATGATTGCTTGATTGGTTGATGGGTGGTTGTGTGGTTGGTTTCTAGATGGGCAGACAGACGCACACAGATTCATTGATCATTAGATCCTGATTGACCAATAGATATGGATACAGCGCGCCTTTTCACAGTACCGCACCCAGTGTTGATGGAGCACAATGCCATCACATCACTGGAAATCATGAAGCCCTCGCTGTGGGTGTCCAAATTTCGCATTTCCCATGTTGGTTTTGCTGTCCGATTTGTTCCCATGGCTTGCTCATTGGCACGCCTTGTTCTTGGCACTGTTCTCAGCAAAAACTGACCCGAGCCCAACACCTGAATGAGCTTGACCTTTGCCGTCCAAGGCCTTGATGATCAGCTGTATGCTCTTCCTGTTCATCCTGGTTCCATGGCGTTACCATGGCATATGTGGCACAGTGCAGCCTTGGGCAGCAGCGGATGCTGACGACTCGTGCAGGATCCGTCCAAGCGAAGATGTATGATGTGAATAATCATATTGTGTATTTGACATTTCATGGTGCGTATGTGCATATATGTCTATACATATATACGTACGTACACATATTATACATATAATGATATGTATATATATATATACTGTTTGTTTGTATATACATATACACACATTGCATATTGCACTTGTGAATGCACATGGTTGATGTATATATATATATACGTTGCATATTGCCCTTGTGAATGTACAAGTATGTGTCACGTACAGATTATCCAAACTATGTATATGTTCTACGGTGCTGAACTATATGACATCTTTGCATGTGTATATATATGTGTGTGTGTGTTGTATACATATTTGTGGTTTTTCCTTTTTTCTTACGACAAGAACAACATGTATGTACACTACATCGATATTGTACGTGTCACTATATCATACTTGTGCTGGTATCATTTGAGCATAAATGATTTCCTATATAGATGAATACTTCCCCATGTATGTGTATATGTGTATATTTACAATGTGCATAAAATATTACATTAAGCAACATCATCTTGTGTAGAACATTCGACAAAAAACATGTAAAAAGAAAAACACTCATCAAGTTTTTCAAGTTTTGATCTGGTGGTTCCGTTGGCTCCGTCACTTGGGTAGCAGTCATATTGAAAGAATGTTTTCATATGGACAATTAGAAAAGGGAGCCATTATGGAACAAAACTAAGAAAGAAATTATAAATCATCGTGTCCGTATCATATGGTTTAAAGACATGATGGAACTTAAGTCTGCAGCAGTATTTGTTGATCATAATTCCGTCTTGCAAACACCGTTTGAGCAGCATGCCGCTCAGGTGGCCGAATGCATGAGCCTCTGGCTGCAGACTCAACGATATGAGTGACTCAGCTGCTCCATGTCTTTTTGTTTGTGAAAAAAAATGGTGGTTTCCTGCAATTGTTTCAGGAATGTGGCAAAGCCAATGCCACAAACCATTCGATGGTCATCAATGGGTCAAATCATCCCCAAAGCGCAGGACTCTTTTTGGAATCTCACACGAATTTTTGGCTTCGGGTCAAGCTATTGAGAAATCAGATGGTTGGCACTCGGAATCAGAATTTCATTGGTCCATCTTTCCAGTGGAGTAGATTTGGGGAACATCGCCAGACATGCATGCAGCTCATTCAGTCCAGCACCACTTGTAGGAGATTTCTCGTATCCTGAACAAGTTGTTCGGTTCCAGATATCTACAATAGATAGGAAAGAGAAGAGAATAGAAGAGAACAGGGTATAATAGAAGACAGTAGAAGAGAATAAAACAGAATAGAACAGAATAGAATAGAGTAGAATAGAATATGAATAGATCGCAAAGATAGAATAGATAAAATAGCTTAAATTTGAATGGATAGATTGAGTCGGATTCGCTTAGATTAGAATAGACTGGATGCATTCGATAGATTAGATACATTATACATTAGATGGATAAGATAGGTAGGATGGATAGAGAGAGAGAGATAGAGAGATAGAAAGAGAGAGAGAGAGACAGATGGATAGATGGATGGATGGATGGATTGGATGGATAGATGGATGGATGGATGGATGGATCGATAGATAGATAGATAGATCGATAGATTCCGATAGATTCCGTTAGATCCATCGATCACAATTCAGCGAAACCAAACCTCCCTTTACTGAGGCGGACTGCCTCCGCTCAATTTTATGAACATCCCTTGTTCCAAAATCTCGGGGATTTTGGCATCTTCTGCAGCCGCTTGGCCGCCAAAGCCATCAACGAGTTTTCGGCGGGTCGCCGGTGATCCATTTCTTGGAGGGCTACCCGGCCTGGTAAACATACAAAAAGCTATGAAACATGGCCCATTTATAGTGGATTTACCCATTAAACAGTGTGATTTTCCATAGCTATGTTAAATTACCAGATGGTATTTCTTGATATTCCAATGGTTTTTCTTTGTTTCCCATTGGTGTCAGTATCCCTAAAATTGATGGTTCATCATCATGTTCCCTATTAAGATGTTTATTTTGTTGGTATACCCCCTCCAGTAAAACCATATCACCCCACATCATATATCATGTGGTAGAACCAAATTGTTTACCATCCCCAAAATCACCCACGGTTTGTATAAACCATCCCAAATGGTTGATTTATGGTATTGGGTTGCCCACATAATCCCTACAGGATGGGGCCCCGATGTATAAATTGGTTTTTAAACCATTATAACCCCCATTAACTATAGTTACTGTATATCTATCATAAACCATAGTGAAACCACTTGGAGGGTAACTTAGCCATCTTGGGGGCCCCATCCTGTATTGTACGAGTGTTTTGTCCACTTCCAGGTGCCGCTTTCGGCCTGATCACGCATCATTTCGGGGTGAAGATGTCGGATGTGGGCCTCGCGTCAGGCGGAACCGGAAAGGGTAGGATCCAAGGACCGTTGTGTCAGGCCCTACAAACAGTGGAGGTGAGATCCCGGAACAGAATTGGATTTAGCCGGTGATTGAACATCGTTATGGAAGACATGACCCATTTATACATATATAATTTACGTATTAGACATGGTGATTTTCCATAGCTATGTTAAATTGCCAGAGGGTAACCACCATGAAATGAGGACAACAAACTGTGTAAATGGTTGGTGGTGTTGAAGTTCGGGAGATCTTGCCACAAAATATGCAATGCAAATGGAAAATTGCCGGGCACTGATGATGCAATGGGCCCCCTGCATTTGGTTTGTGGTGTCCAACACTAACCAGGCAAGCTTATTTTTTAACCAAAGTTATCCCTTTTGGGGGGTTAAGAATGTTGACCATTGCCATTCCAATGCAAGCTTGTTGACATAGGTTTGAAGCCTCGGAACCGATGCCAGGGGAGCAAGATCAGCTACTACAAGCCCACTCAGCAGCTTGTTCTTTTACGATCAGATGTTTCAGTGATCAAATCTGGAGAACGCAATCTATATCTTACCATTGTCAGGTTCATGTTAGTTTGTTCCTCAAAGATAGGTGGGACCCCAAAAAGAGCATGTTTGGTGTCATGTCGCTTTGGTTGTGTATTTCGACGTGCATTTGAGTTCCAAAGACTGGAACCTTTGCAATGAAACCATTTTTTTGGCAAAACAAACCAACATCAGAGCATGGTGTCGATAGTAAGCATCCTGATGATCCCTCCGACCAGTCCTGCAGTGCTGGTCCGCCATCGAGGTGGGAATGAGATATGTGAGATCTTGGTTGGTTATCTCTAAGAGGAATGGCAAAGTGTTGCATCTTGTCCGAAGATTTGGCCTATGTGGCCCTTGGTGTACAAAAAGATAAGTCCCTGGAAGAGAACATCATGATTCGGAGTTGAAATTCGTCATGTCAAAAACCATGGTCGGCCATGGTGCAAATCTTAAGATCCAGGGATTTTGATCGTTTACAGTGATACATTCACATCCAATTGACCAGCCATTGTTTCTGGATTATCAGGTCAGATCCCCATTGCTGCTGATTCATATCCTCTGTTGACGGGTTTGGACTTCGATTTGGGGTGAACTTGCTGCGGAATTGAACTACCAGTAAGGAACTCTGACAGTTGTACCTGTTCCAAAAGGAAAAGCAAGTGCAATTTGCTGCAACCGAGTACAGTAACAGCATGTCATAGCCACACTATGCCCACACTCATTCCTTGCTTTCGAAAATCCTAACTGGATCTTAAAACTTGTTGGTCCGAAAATGGGGTGCCCAAAATTCCGATAACGATCATTCTTTTCCCCATTGAAGGTGGCAAGTTTGGTGCATCCCACAGCTCCCGGGCCTCTAAGCATCGCATCTTCATCTTTGTTGGTTCAGACCTCTTCGTTACAATCATTGAGTCCCCTTTAAATCACCATTGTATCCACATAAAATAGCAAATATAGATAAATATAGCAATAAGTTAAGGATAGTCAAGGCTGACAACTGATCTCCCACCTCATTTTTCGGGCACCACCCCCGTCTCCAAGGGGGATTGCCTGGTTATGCGCAATGCTCACGGGAATTGCCTCGAAAATTTACAAGGCACCCAGGGTCTCAGGGGAAGGGGATGCGGGATTGCCTGAGTTGGATCCCCACATGTTTGGTGAGTTTAGGGGTGATTCAAGCAGCAAACATGGTGATCTAAGCATCAAAAACCCTGCGCAACCATCCAAAATATGGATGGATTACCTGTCAATTAGACAGCAAACATATTGATTTAACAATCAAAACCCGAACCGGGTAATCCCGACTTGACTGGCATATCGCAAAGTTTGAATGCAATTGGTCATTTAGATGGATGATAGTTGTTATATAGATATATATGTATATATATAATTATATATATAGAGAGAGAGAGGGGATTTTCCATTGCCACTATTTTAAGATTGCTCGAGGGTATGGGTCAATCATTTTGCCTACTAAAATGTCTTAATAATATTGTTTGTGTGAGTCATTGAATCCAACTCATGACTTTGGGTACGCCAAGTTTGACCAATGCCCATCAAACGAATCGCGAGTGGCTCGCTACCATGGTGCCAAAAAAAATCTAATTGGGGTGACCTGCACTCAAGCAACGCCCCCGAACGAACCATTTGCCACTATACGTGCAGAAGGCACCCGCCCCAACCAACTTCAAAGGAATCCTGTACTTTGAAGGGATGTAGCTGCCTCGCTTGATAAGATATGTTTCTGTTTCTGGATTACAGGATAGTTGGCACTGGAGCATGTTGCGAATGAGGCAAGCCACCTGAGAACTATCCAATTTGGTCCACTTGGGCCAATCCCAAGCCATTTCAGGAATGCCAAAATTGCAGGGAAAGCAGTGAAACCAGCTGATCATCCCTGGCATCCCAGGCGGCATCTGCAGATCAAGTATCTGTCCCACAAGCACCTTGTCGCAAAAATCTGGTCCACTTCGAATGGATATAAACAGTAAAAAAACACCAGCGACTTATTGAAATTGTGTTTACTTTGATTTCAGCTGGTGATATCTTATCCTTCTCCCGCTTACTTCTAAGATACCCTTTTTCTCGGGCTGGCTCTCGATTTTGACGTTGTTGCACCCTCCGAGGTCACAGCAGGACGGGCGAGGTGTTTTTTTATGGTACAGTGAAACCTTGGTCCTCGGATGCCCAAAGAATGACAAACTGTTGTCGGCCTCGAAAAATTTGCCCAAGATCAATGATGGATCAATGTTTGACCCGAGCCGATTGTGTCCAGGATGTCTGGTCTTCATTTGCTGCTCTGGGATCATATGTGCACTCTGCATGCGCGTCATCCACATTTGCTCGGCAATGAAAACCAGTTTGTTCCTCGTCGAAATCATCAGTGTCCGCACCGAATCAAAGGAGGTTGCTGAACAGATGGGTTCCGATAAGAAGTTCAGCTGGACGCCCAAAAATTGAGCACCAGAAGCTCCTCCAAGCTGTTCGTATTGGTGCAAATTGAGATTTTCGGGAACCCCCCATGTGCTGTCTGCTCTGCCTCTGTTTAGGGCCTGATTTTATCGAGGAATGTGGCTCCATGTTGACTTGAATCTTGTGAAAGAAGCTGCGTGGCTAGTCTAAGACATCCCCTCAAGAATAGGCATCCGTAAGAAACCTTGGTATAGTATTTGGATCTAATTGGATCTATGTAGGGGATTGTGATGATCAGATGGGATTAGCCGGATTCTGTGCAAGAAGTTTCTCGGTGGCAGGTACCGTATCGGCCGAAACGTGTTGTTACACCCAAAACAAACATTCCGGAAAGCATGCTGGCTGCGGTCATGAGAGTGAGGACGTGCTAGATCATCCGGATAGATGCAAGAAGATTAGTAAAGAATAAGGAACATCCAGGCCAAGTCGGCCAAGTTTAACAGTTGATGTCGCAAATATATAAGTTCCATAGCCATAGACTAACCTAAATCCAAACTCTGACCAAAGTATCCTCACCACATTTACCACAGCAGACATGTTGAGACGTCCCTGAACTCTGTGCACTTTTTTTTCGCGGCGAGTTGGTTGAAACCATCAGGATCCGCTACATGCAGAATCTCGCCGAAGATGACATCGACTTGGAAAGATTTTTGGCTCAGCGGATCTGGGGGGTCTCATTGGGCACAGGAGAGGTTTCCAATGGCGCTTGGCTTTCAAGGAGAAAATGAAACTGTGATCTTACTATATACTATATCTTACTGGGGTTCCTCCAAATTCTCGGGTTTTTGAAATTCGGAGAGTTTGGAAAGTCCAACGATCCTTACGATGGTCCTATCATGTGAACCAAAACAGGTGTTGCCCAACAGCCTCCTCCTTTCCAATGATGTTTCAGAGATGTTCTGCACAGAAGTTGAACGCTCAGGCTCAGTTGTGTTTGGTCTTCCCAGAGACCCTCTAGCAGCTCTAGCAGTTGAAGTCCTGTTTTGAGGCTTGTCCTTTCCATCCGAACGTGCAGGAATGGCACAGGAATGGAACACCATCCAAATCTTCATCAGATGTCTTTGCGATGGCTGCTCTACTACGCTGCTGGCTGTGGTCTTGATGATTCCTGCAGCTGAGCCGCAAGAAGTTTGAGAGGAAAAGACTTGGAACATCCTGGAAGCCAATCAGAATCTGGTTGGTGGTTTGGAACATTTTTTCCCATATATTGGAAATGTCATCATCCCAACTGACGAACTCATATTTTTCGGGGTTGGTCAACCACCAACCAGACATCAATGAACCGTTGAATCTGTGTCTGGCAACATGTGACATCACCCCCCTCGGTGAGGTCATGGCGGCAGGAACCATCTTTACCCTTCTCTATGCTGACAGCTACTTGGCAGAACCAAACTCCCAAGATCCTGGTGGTGAACACCGGTGCTGTTCCGGTCGATGGATTCCCCGAAAAGGCTGTGTCTGACGGCTACCCAAGACTTGTAGATTTTGATAGGTGGATAAACCATGATAGACATGGATAAAGCATCAAATTATATCGAATTCCATGGATTGTCATCCCATTTGAGGCAGCTTGGTGGAGCTCATGGCCACCATGGTGCCCTTCGCGACCGTGCAACTTGGCGCCTGCCTAGCTGGCCAAGGAACTCATCAGGCGTCCATGTTCGCTTTTTTGTGGGATCAAACCCCAAGCCTGGTCACTTTGGCAGACTGCGTGGTAAGAGGTGGCCTCTTTGGGGGATCCCTCCATCAATACTGGTACTAGCAAATCACCAGCATCATTGTGAATTCCTAGATGTTAGAGAGGCGACTGCATCAAACTACCATCGATTTGCAAAGTCACGACTGCCGAGTTGATGGTTTTGACATGTTTCGAGTTTCGAAGAGTTCCGTTCCACTCCTGGTGGCGCCAAAGTGGCGCAGCATGGCTCGACGTCCAAGGTCTAGCATGCCAATGCTTTGCCTTTACACTGCAGCAGACTTGACTCAGTTGCTCAGCGATTATGGTCGCAACCATGAGGTGTAGAACCCTATAAACCCACCCCTGATATCACATAGTTAGCTCCTGTCACGAGTAGTTGTTTGTTGCAATCCCGTTTATGCTTGCTAGATCTTGCTAGTAGTAAGGACCATCTTCTTTTGCGGGAGCCATTTATTTGGGGAATCATAGGGTATTTTTTTGGATTCCTCCCTCCTCTCTACTGTCCTGCGTTTCTACTTCTTTGCTTCTCTCTGCTCTTTGTTTTTCTGTTTCTTGGCTTGTCTGCTTTTCTGTTTGTTTTTGCTTCTCTGCTTTTTTGATTTTCTACTGTTTTGCTTCTAAACGCTTCTCTTTTTTTTGCTTCTCTGTTTTTTGCTTTTCTGCTTTGCTGTTGTTCTTTTTTTGCCTCTCTGCTTTGCTGCTGTTTTGCATCTGCACTTGTTTTTTGCTTCTCTGCTTTTTTGCTTCTACGCTTCTCCGTGTTTTTGCTTCTCTGCTTTTCTGCCTGTTTGTTTCTCTGCTTTGTTGCTTCTCTGCTTTTTGTTGCTGTTTGCTTCTCTGCTTCTTTGCTTCTCTGTTTTCCCCTCTGGTTTGGGGTTTCTATGTTTTTGGTTTGTCTACTTGTGTATTGGTTTTTGCTTTTCTGCTTTTGCTGTTGTTTGCTTTTCTGCTTGCTTCCTTGTTCTTTTGCTTGATTACAAGTGCACCTACAGCTAGATTAAGAACAGCACCAGCAGCACAAACAATAAGAGCAGCAAAAACAAAAGGAACCCAAGAGAAACAAAAGCAACAACAAGAACAAGAGCAACAAAAACAACTACAGCGGCAAAGGAAAAACACAAGTAGGAAAGAGGTTGTCTCTGTGTTCCTTGCGGGGAGGCGCTGCGCGCTCCCCCCATGCTCCCTCCACCTGTTTCTAGTTTATTGTGTCGTGCTTTCATTTTTGACCTTATAGTTTCTTTGCGTTGGTGTAAAGACCATGAAATGTTAACAAGTTATAGAAGGCTTCGTAATGCTTTAAGATGCTTCAAGGATTATCCAAAATGGAAGGTCGTCATGCAAAGTGGAAGGTTAAAGTTCAAACATGCTGCAATTATCATCTGCAAACTCCTGCAATACCATGCAACTTGAAAGGGTCTATCTTTCAAACGTGGTGAATGAGAGAGGTTCCATCTCCACAACACAGGTTGACGTTGCAGAATGCTGAAAATATTGCACATACCACGCAAACTATTTTTTGTGTTTTTGTTTTTTTGCCTTGATGGTTTTGCCAGTTGTTTTTTTTCTTGGCTTTGCAAAGCTGAAATTGAGGGCTTCTTGATTTCATGGCTTTGTTGGTGTTCACTGCAACCAAAACCACAAGCATAAGGAAATCACAAACACTGCCTATATCCAAACAGTTAAACAAACACCGCACCATCAGCAGTTGTTGGTGTGTTTCTTCAGCTACACGAACCCACAACTAACAAACAATAACCAACAACCAACAACGTCTTGCAAATAGCATGCCACATGCAAATAGCAAGCAAAATGGAAGGCTCCAGCTCCAAAATGCTACAAATAGCAAGTAAAACGGAAGGCTCCAAAATGCTGCAAATAGCACGGAAAACATGCACAGCCAGAAATCCAAAAAACAAAAATGAACTAAAAAAAATAATTCCCTAAACAATGTCCTACCCCTTCTTTTTACGGGTGACAGCGTTGGGGCCCAAGAGTTATCAGTTCGTCCCCAAGCGCGAATCTCTGAGGCAATGCGAGCAGGCGCCGCAAGTGGCAAATTCCATGCTTGTTGGAGAGTGGGACAATAGCTTAGCTCAGGCCAGGGATGGGAGATCTGGATGGGTGGTGATGATGATGATGATGATGGATGGTCTATCCTCCATAGAAAACATCGCGGAAGCCGTGGCCCATTGATGTAAGTGATGTATATAAATTTATAAAACCATATTAAATTTCCCAAGGGTAGTGACATCTTGGCTTTTGCTCACGCCGCCTCTAATGGTCCCCCGCGGTTTGCTATTTTTGTGCATTCGGGACAACTTGCTGCATCATATGTTCATTTCATGTCACATATACTGTACATTCCCATTGTGCTCTTGTCATTTCTCACACATGTCACACATGCACAATTCAGAGATGTCATGCGTGTTGCAAGGTGTTGTCCACGTTTCACAAAATTGTCAACGAATGACCAGATAACTATTTTGGGGGGAGGGCAGAGTGGGGAGGTGGGTTGTGGGGGTTGGGGGGTTGGAACTTTTAACACGCTCTTGATATCTCTTGATGCTATCTCTTGCTGCTATCTCTTAACTTTCTCTTAATCTCTTGGAACTTTCAACACGCGCTTGATGCTACGCTCTTAACTTTCTCCTGGAGTTCTGATGATGTTTGGCCATCGAAGCTCGAATGATAAGATTCGAAAGTAAACATGCAACCTTGTGTGGAGATGCAATGTGGCAAAGGGTGCGAGGTTGAAACAACTTGGCACCTTGGCAAAGACGTGCAAGTGAAAAACATCAAGAAAATCGTGTTTTTAACCTGGGAAGAGAAGACACATTTCGACCACTGTAAATTCAGGAAAACGATGCGAAAGTTATGCACCAATAAAAATGCGAGTCATGCCAAAATGCGGCCACAAAACTCGCACTGTGAAGGTTCAAAAAATTGACAAAGTGCTGTTGACAGTGGCAAATTGCGCGGATCCGCTCTGGGCGTGACCCTGTTTTTGTTGGCAAAAATGATGGCTGATAGGTGAGAAAACTTTCATGGCCTTAAGATTTGAGATGGTTGATACATGTTGATACATAATCCCAGATGGACATGGACGTGGTGATGAGTTCGGTGGGTGACTTTTGACTGAAGGGGCTTGAGATGTGTTTCTTGAGACATTTTCAGCAAGTGTCACAATAGCACCGAAAGATAGATTGTGTTTTTTGTCCATGTTTGGCCTCCAGATTTGTTGAAACGAAGCCCAGACAGGAGCGTGTTCGGAGTCCCTGAACAGAATGTGGTTTTCTACTAAAATATGTAGGTCAAAGAATGAGAGGTTTTCCTCTGGTTAAAATTTGCATCAGTGTGTAAATCCTGTAGATCATACGACGTACCAAGTCAGCTTGAGCCAGATTAGACCATCTAGAAATGGCCATCATTGGCCCATGTCATGTTCGTTATTTTTCCCTATGGTACTGTAGGTCATATTCCGGTTGCTATAGTTCAAACAGACGACGAATTCCGATGTTTGTCGATTCTCCCCTGAGTCCAAATTCCATAAATTCCGATGTTTATCGAAAATATCTTCTGAACTCTGACTCTCAGTCACTTCCCAGGATCTGTTAGACTTTATGGGCAGATGTCAACTGGGTTTTTTTGTGAACGACATGCGCGTCTCCAACGCTGCTGCAGCTCGGTACAGGATTCCTGTGTATAGCTTCAAGCTGAAACCCAGTTGAATTGGTCAGTTTAAACTAACATAGCTATGGAAAATCACCATGTTTAATGGGTAAATCCACTATAAATGGCTATTTTCAATAGCTATGATAGCTATGTTTGTTTCCAACTGTATGTTAATCAGCATGTGCTAAAGAAAAGATCTGTAAGAACTGAAAATTGCGCGAGTGGGAGAAACTTTCATTATCCCGCCAGCCACCAGCATTTGACCTGTTCATTTGGAGGTCCAGTGAAACCAGGAGTTTCATTAACAAAGGATGGGCCGAGGATGGGAACGGATTGTTGCCATATGGGGGGTCAAGATTGCGGGATTCCAACGCAAATAAAAGAAAACATGTTCAACATTGTTTAACCATTTACTTTTCGGAGAGTTTTTACCCACAAGAAGCCACAACTGAGGTCATTAAGTTTTCGTACGTTTGGGCTGCGGTGTTTTTCACCATACTCTCTTGGAGTGTCGAGCGCGTCTTGTCACAGCCGATAATCTGATGAAGTGCGCGCTGTGCCGTGTAGCGTTGAAAAAGTTGTGGCTTTTTAAAGCGACTTCGCTCCGGCTCCAATCCTGGTTGGTGGTTTCGAGCCATGGGATGATCCATTGGATGGGGAAACCGCCAACTAGGGAGCAATAGTTAAATTGAAATCTTTAAAGAAGTTTCATTTTTGATGAAGTGATCCACTTCATCCACGGTCCACGTGACTGGGTTCGGACCCGGGCCTGCACGCAGTTCTGCCAAAGGCAGGTAATTACTGCGCTTCTCGATGTGCTCTGTACAATGTTGGGGGCCAAATTGCCACGTGTTAGGATGGACATGGAAGGAGGATCTAGAAGGGTATGGTTTGGGTCAGCAAAGGCAGCGGAACCGCAATGCTGCGTCATTTTGGGTACCAAATCTTGATCCTAGGGAGACCAGACAAAACCTCACCGACGGACCCGCAGTAGATTTTGCGAATCCCTTCCCCCCAAAGAGAGTCCCCCCAGAAACTTCTGGTGGGCTATGGGGGATATTCATGGATATTCACTATTGGGGATGCCTATGTTTTTGTCGGGTGTCCACAAAGTTCCGGCCCCACATTTTTTGTTGGTGACTTTTCTGACAAACCCTTGAATTGGCTCATCAACATCTGCTGAGCATGAAATTCTTTGTCCACCTCGTCCCGCCATTGTGGTGCTTGGTAGTCAAAGCTGGCAAGGGTAGATCATGGCAAATCCCCGTGCAAACAATGGAAACATTCTTGGGAACGTAATGCACAAATTGGGGCTGCTGTTGAGCCAGCTTAGACTACTAGAGGGTAGGCTCCTTCTGCTTTCAGCCGGCTGGACCAGAGTGACCGGAGGAAAATGCCAGGCTCGCTGTAGTCAACGGAGATTTAGGGAGGCGGTTAACGTAAAAGATGGAAAAATCATGAACATTCATGAAAAATCAATGGAAAAATAGAGGTTGGCTTGTGTGTCGTTTCTGGGGCCACCCAAAATGTAAGGCATGATATATCCAATTGATGAGAGTAATGATCGTGATTTTGTACCACTGATTGTTAAAATCAGCTCAACGCTGCTTCACCATTCACTCTTGGGTAGTGGACGGACATGTGATGATAGAGGGACATTCTTGGAAGAGCTGAATCAACCACCAACCTGATCTCTTTGACATCCTTTGATGGGCAAGTTTCCATTGGATCTTTCATCACTGAAAGTCGCATGCTGCTGTGACCAAATCATGTTGAAACTGACCTTACTGGCTATTACGAATCAAACATTTGAAGTCAGCGACAAACACAACTTCTGTTTGGTGGTTTGACATATCTTCTGTTTCCTATCCTGGGATGACGATCTGCGACGAATCTGTTTCCTATCCTGGGAGGGTTATAATATGTCATAATTACAAACCTTCTGCCTGCGGATCAAGTGCAATAACGTGCAATATGGCTATGGATCAATACCTATTAATACCATTTTTAGTGGGATGAACATCCATAAATCCCAGCTATTTTGATGTGAACTACAGGGGTACTATTGGTTTTGACCCATCCCCATATGTTTCTTTTGGGGTGAAACTTTAGCCTGCAGAAAGCGGACTCCACGGCCACGGCCTCGCCTGAAAGCGAACGTCAAATCGTGGCTGCTCAGCTCGTCCTTGGATCTGTCATGATGCTTCCATGCTCAGCGTTTCAATGTGTTTCTTACACAGACAAATGGAAAGCCCAAAATGGATTGAAAGCTGAAAGTTGTGTGGTGTGGTTATTTCAAGTGAAATTCTAGGGCAACAGGGCCGCCTGATCCTTTGTTGGTTTGGACTTGGCTATCCTGTTGATGTTGATGGATGTTTTTTTGCGGAGGATTTCTGACAGTTCTCCAGGATCCACCTGCGAGGGTGTGAAGATTCAGGAGCTGCTAGCTCCCTGCCGCTCGTCAGAGACAGCCGTGAGCGAGTTACGCCATGGTCAATTACCGAAGCCGGGGGCGGTAGGTCAAGTGATGCCAATCAATCTGTGCTAAAGTCTGGCCGGTCTCGGATTCATAGATGACTATGTTCACACGATCACCATTGAGGATCCGGTCACGATCACTATCCATTCACATCGATTAACATCCATTAACTATCCGGTTGTTACAGGGGAGCTCAGGAGCTATGCGATTCCATATTCCTTACTAAATGGGGAGCTAAGGAACTATACTATATAAGAGCTTCCCAACCATATGATAGTAATAGTTCGACGTCTGAAAATTATCCAACAACGGCACCCCTTTCTTCGGTTTTGACTGTGGCCATTTTGTAATTGTAATAATCACAATTGGTACAAGATTAAGATGTGCCCCTTTCCTGCTTCTGGATACTGGTGCTGATGGGTTTTTTGAAAACCCAAATCTGAGTTTGATTAACTTAGTTATCATTCTAAATTGATGGTAGAAGAATAATGGTATGGAGTATGTAGCAGTAAAATATGGTAATTGGAACAAAACTCCCTTGTGAAGATGTTAGAAAAGGGCCTTTCGATCGCACCAGATCGCACCAGACACGATATCCAGGGGGTCAGGAAGGCGAACAGAAGATAAACCTGCTGTTGTTATCTGAGATCCCAAGAGGGAATTCCTGGTCCATTGGGATCCGGGAGACGGTTGGTGACTAGAAAATCTGTTTCACCTCCCAGTGCGGCACAGTTCTCGCGAAGGGGCCATGTTTTTTTTTTCCGACGACGTCATTTTTAAGACTGGGGAGACCACTTGTGTCTTTAACCGACTTTTTTTGGGGGTCCCATGAAAAACATTGAAAAACCATCCAGCACCACCTCCAGCAGCATTCAAACAACTTTGCCTCCGGGAGCAGATGATCTGACACTTTGGGCGGCTCAGACCTCGACAGAGATGGATCAGATCATAGAAATGAGTGTTTGAATGGTTTGAATGCCATAGTGCGACACCATGCAGCACCATCCCTGGGGTTGTGATGATTCACAGGAGATAAAAAGGGGGTACTCTGGGTAAACCGGTAAAGTTGAGTAGGTCAACAGCTGATTTTTGGCCATGGGGAATGGGGAAATAGAATACCTGGCTAGATCTAGTCTTCTGATGTCTTCTGGGGACTCCAAGGTACCAGTTAAAATCAGTTAAAAAGTTGAAGTATTTCAGGTACTGGAAGCAAAAGAGTTGGATTTCATCATCCCAGTTGCCACGTAACCAGTTCTGGGAATCCTCAGCATTTACGGCAGCTTTGCCGAAGTCTCAGTGGTTTGTCTGAAAATAGGCTACTTTCTATTGATTATCTTGGGTTTATGATGATTTTATGATGATTTTCATGAAATTCTCCCATTAACTGGTTCTTTAAATATTTTGGGGGGGATGCTCCATTTTCAGACAGACCAATGTCGAGACTGGGATGGGGATGCTGGATTTGCCGCTGAGCCATCGGATTTTCAGTGGCGTGAAAAAAATCGGATTGGAGCCGTTGGGGGGCGTGGACGACAGTGGACGACAGTGTATGGGTCTTAGTCAAAACGGGGTGCCAAATGAATGCTGCTGTCCAAGAAGATGAGGTATACAGTATACCCAGGTGATGGATCATACATCCGATTTGGGTGGCCTATTTTCAGATAAAGCTATGTAGCATCATGTAAGCATGTTTATCGTGCAACAATGTCTAACAATGAAAGCAACCTGAAATTGCATTATGAACTTTGATCCTGCAAGTCAGACTGAGCGTTTCTCACTGAAGAGGTATCAGAGAAGGCAGTGGAAGGCAGTCGAAGGCAGTGGAAGGCAGTTGAAGGCAGTCGAAGGCAGTCAAAGTTTTCTGCACATTTTCCTAAAATCCCAGGCTTCCTCATAGGAGCGAGGTCAAAGTTGGGTTTGAGATGGTTTGGCTTCTCTTAAACGCCCTTGGAGATGCTGTGGGGTTTATCATTGTCGGGGTTGATTTCATGAAATGTCTACATGGGATCCATTAAACCATGTTTCCCCCAGTGCATAAACACAAGTTCCACACGGTTGAATATATGTTATATTATGTTATATTCCATTTGGGTAAAACAATACTAATCAATATATTCCCACATCCCACTATGTTATATTCCATATGGTAAAACAAGATATTCATTCCTAAATTGGTGGTATATGGAGGTTTCCGAATAGGGGCATCCCCAAGTCACCATAGGTTTCAGTCTAATGACTTGGATGATTTGGGGGTGCCCCCATGACTTAGGAAACCTCCATATGGTTAAACCATTCTCAGTCGACTGGGTGGTTGTCACAAGGAGATGAAGCCCGATGATTTGGACGACCACGAGCGCCTCCCGAAGGTTCGTTCCCGTTGTTGAAGGGCCTTGTTAAAGGCCGTTTTTTTTTTCGGGTTGCAAGCCTCCAAATGAGCCATGAAAAAATAGATACCCTGGTTGTTGGTGAATTTCTTGGGACTTATAGATACTTGTACTACCTAACTGACCTTGAGGATTATGATAGCCCATAGTAAAGAGAAACCTATCAACCAAATCGATAGACAGGTTGGAAACTTTGAAATTATGGAGGATACATCATAGAACTAATGTCCTGGAAAAACTCTTGGATCTCTTTTGGGACTCAAATAAAAAAAGATGGCCCATCAAATGGGGATGAATCCTCCATTTAGATACAATCCCAAATATCATATTCACTTGGTTATAAATGGTTATAATGCCCATAATATCCTTGAGTTTAATGGTCAAAGCCCCATTGTTGATGATTATATGATATTATATGACCATATACTGTATAGCCCGATAAATTCTGGGCAAACCCAAATGATCATGTTTAGATAATGGTGTACAGTGGGAACATTGATTTGATGAATGAGTACCAAAAGGTTCCCCATGTTGCTAGAAAAGTTGATTGATGACTAGGCTGACTAGGGTTTCGGGCGGGTACATATAGCTTGTGAGCCGGGAGGGGCACCACTTTACGGGAAGGTCCAGAAATGAGGTATGCGCCAAATTTGCAATGTACATAGGCAATATGGTGATAATCTACTGGATTTGGGCAATACTTTTGAAGAAACCCATGTGGAAATGGGGACCAGATGAACTTTGGATTTCTCAAGGGGCTTACCCCCAAAAAAGTGGTGACAATTTGCTATTCAGCTAGTGTTCACTAAACCAACCGGATGTTTCACATAGCTATGGAAAATGGCCCATGAAAAGAATTGATTTTACACTTTGAAATTAGTTGTTATCTGTAGCTATGCAACAAATTTCCAGAGGGTATCCCATCGAAACCCATTCAATCACCAATGAATCACCATTAAATCACCATTCAGTCACCATTCAATCACCATTTAGTCACCATGAATTCACCATGAAACATAGCTTGATCCTTCGCCAATTGGGCCAGGAACACGAGGCCTGGCCACAGCTCTTTCCGCCTGCCTGGGGCCCTGGCGCTTCCATCAATTGGTCAATCAGCATTTTCCCTCAGATTTACAAGTTACCCTCTGGTAAACTAACATAACTATGGAAAATCACCCTTTTTAATGGGAAAACTCACTATAAATGGCAATTTTCAATAGCTATGTTAAATTACCAGAGGGTATAATGAAGGTTTTTTCCCCCATGTTCAGACAAAAAGATTTAAAAAAACGTCCGCGGCTGCATTCTGGTTGAAATCGCAGGGCTCCTGAACGACTCAAGAAAATCACGCTCCCAAATTGAGGATTGGATCTACATCCAGGGCCCTTGGGGACATTCCTGTTCCCATAGCAATACAGTACTAGTAGTACCCAGGATAAAAAACTTACAGAACTTACCAAGCAAATACGAGGAATTGCTGTTCTACCCTCATAGCTCCAGCAGATTCCGGCCATGCCTGTATGTGTGTACCTATACGCCCTTTAGCTACCGGGGGCGCTTTTGGGGGTCCGGGGCCGGGAAAAAAGATGCTAAAATTATAAGATGGTTTTGGAAGTCGATATTGGGCCGTTTTTGACCCATTTTTTGACAATTGCTTGCTGTGCTCGGGAAGCAAAAACATTGTAGAATACAGTGTGTTTGTCTTTTTCACACCAAGAAACTACATCTTGCAACATTGTGAAAACTGCGTAAATACCAGTGTTTTTGCTAGGCACGGGCACAAAAACACTGTAAATACAAGAGGGAAAAAAAAAACGTCGTAAATACCGTGGTTTTGGGCTTACGAGGCGCGAAAAACATCGGTATTTACCGTGTCTTTTGCTCCGAGAGCGGCAAGAAATACGAAAACACCACCTATGTGACGATTTTCAGGGCCCACAAAAATGCGACAATAAGATGTGTTGCAAGTACAACAACA
Organism: Cladocopium goreaui; assembly: GCA_947184155.2. Lineage (NCBI taxonomy): Eukaryota > Dinophyceae > Suessiales > Symbiodiniaceae > Cladocopium > Cladocopium goreaui. Next base: position 29,893 of record CAMXCT020001710.1, on the reverse strand, counting down.
ACAACAACAGCAACAACAACAACAACAAGAAGAACAACAAGAACAACAAGAACAAGAAGAAGAAGAAGCAGCACAAAAATGCGACAAAAAGATGTGTTACAAGCTGCGGTATGAAAAGCACATCATACTGTGCTCTGCACCTGCGCGCATGCGCCGAGCACATGACCAAAACCAACGCTCATACTACTATACATAACCCTTATGACATCGCCAGTGTGCAAAGCTCTACAATATATATATATATGCATTATAGATGAATAAATATGAATATGGTATCGTGAATATACATAGTATGTATATGTACTGATTGACCAGCAGGCAAAGACCTGAATTCAGCAGACCATGCAGGCCGCAGCGTCGCGTTACATTTTAGTGCCCTGCAATTACATATATATATATTACATACATACATACATACATACATACATACATACATACATACATACATACATACATATTTATATATATATATACATATACATATAAATATATACATATATACATATATATTTATATATACGTACATGTCACACACACACACACACTATCTAATTCTCAGGGGTAGCTGCACTGCTTAGGCCAATGCAAGCGCACAGCTACGGCACGACACTGAGAAAGCTGCGGCGGGGTGACCCAGGTTCAGCCCAGCAAAGCCCAGCTGTTTTGGTGAGATGTGACGGGAGTGACATGGAGTGATCATATTGAATTGTTATGGACATATATCAATATACATAGTATATACATGGTATATATATATATACATATATAGATGGATCATATTGAATATTGTATATGTTATATATATATATATGTGTACCATCTGGTTATTCAACATATCCATCAAAGCAAAAAAGCCCATTTAGTTCGATGTTTGTCGATGATTTACCGTTTTTAAAAATTGTGATGTTCCATAGCTATGTTAAATTACCAGAGGGTATATATACGGGGCGACAAAAGGGACATAGTATCATATACTATGTATTATTATTATATAATAGTAATATAGAATATGTCATGGGCTTTATGATCAATAATTTCGGGCTATATATCAACTATATTGAACATAGAATATACATTTAATACAGGTAATACAATCCACAATCCAAACATTATAACCCATAATGGTAATGGGTTATAGATATAATGGGCATTAATGGGCTATATATACAATGATGGGATATTATATATGATATTGAAATATGTGATAAACAAGGGTGTAACGATAGATTACCCTAGCATTCTGGGATCACATATAATATACGCCATTATATTTCAAGATAGTTCAAAATGTCAACTATAGCGGTAATGAGCTACATATATATATATATTGTAAAAACTCCTGCAGTAAAACCATGTATTGTATATATCATTGATCTACCCGAAAGCGTTGGTTCAAAACAGTATCAGCCGCTTAACGGTTTGTGTGTATTTCACCCCCATTGCTGTTGACCTGGTAAAATACAGGTTATCAGCCGTAGTCTCACTACTTTGCTATGGGGACCCCAACTGACCTTCCTCTCGCCGTTCCAGGGTCAGGTCCATCGGCCATTGCTGTGCCCAATGTGGCCGGAGGCAACTCCGAGCCGATGGATGACGAAACGATGTTCCAACCTGTCGTAGCGTACTTTACATTCATACAAAACAACCTATCCCAAATCACTAGTGGGAACACCCTGCAAGTCATGAGGGAAGCTGAACAGAGGCACCTTCAGATAATGCATGGAGTAGTTGACTCAATCCGAAGTGAATGGTCAAATAGGCTCGTAATGCAAGAGCAGGAGTATGAGCAAAGGTTGCAGGATGTAGAGAACAAGGCAATTGGAGCAGTCAATGAGGAAAGGAAAAGAGGCGACGAGTTAGAGGTCAGGCTTAGTCAGGCTCAGGCATCGCATGACAAAAGGGTAGAAGACTTCAAGGTAGAGGCAAACACAAAGCATGATCAGAAGATTGCAGAGGAAAGGCAACGTATCACTAGTGAATTCGAAGCCTCCTATGCACAAACAGTTGAACATGCAAAGAATGCCATAGCTGCCACGAAGAAGCAATATGAAGATCAGGCTGCAATTGATCAGGCCAGGTTCATTAGTCTGAAAACGGAATTCGAAAACTATAAGAAGGAGATGGCCGAGAAGATCAATGAGGCAGCGGCTCAGAATCTCAGCCTTCAGGACCAAATCGATGACTTTCAGGAGCAGTTAAAGCATGTTGCCAAAGCGCAGCATGCCTCCGTTCCGAAAGCATCCGTCCAGAACGCCGAGCCAGCCGCTACCGCTAGCGTGCCTCACTTCAACATTGCCACTCCTAGAGCATCCGATGCACAGGCTGCCAAAGGCAGTGATGAGCCAATTCAAGAGTTGAAGACGCCTGCAGTGTTAGCACAAGAGGCAAAAGCCAAGTTGGATGAGCTGCTCAAAGGTGGCAGTTCTCAGCAGAAACCGGCTGTCGGCAACGACCAGCCCAACTTGCCAACACAATCAGGGTTTTTCACTCCCACTGAAGCTATCAAAACTCCCCCAAATGACTCTCCTAAGAGCGCAACTAAGCAACAGCAAGTGATGGGTCCCTCAGATCTTATCGAATTGGTAAAAGCCTTAACCCATAGGGAAGAAAAGGACAAGCCAAAGACTAAGGAGGCCGAGATCATCAAGCTGAACAACATGCCCGCTCCGGAGTCATACAGGACTTGGAAGAATCATGTCAGGGATGAGGTGAAGAGTTGCTCAGATCGTCCAGACGAAGCGTGGCTCTGGCTCAACGAGGTGTACGATCAGGAGTGCACTAGAGAGCAGTTGGAGAAGAAGCTTCAAGATCCCGGGAAGTTCCTTACGCTGGATACAAAGTTATCAGCAGATCTCACGCGCTCAGCCGGAGGGGATCTCGCAACTAGGATCCTGAATTTCAAAGAGCAACAATCCCGAAAAGGCATCCAGGTCAGGGGAAGGTATGTTCTGCTCATGTTTGAGGACTACTTCAAAACATCAGAAGAAGCAGGTAGCCTTTACAGAGTAGAAGACCTTTTGGGTGTTGTCAAAGTAGGCGATACTGTCCAGGATCTCAGAAAATTCATCAACAAATGGGATGCTACCCTAGCTGGCATGGCTGTCACCCCCGATGATGCTGTGTTAAGGGACATCTCGTTGAGACAGATCCGACCAAGTCAGTTGCTGAAATATGACATCGAGATGTTTGACCGTGCACATGAAAAATCCCATGAAAAGTCCTATAGTTTTCTTCACCAATCCATGAAGAACTTGATCGACCGTGAACGATTGAGGGAAAACAGGAACCGCATTGCGGAGAAGAACAAGGCAGGGATCAAGGACACAAAGGCCGCACCCGCCAAAGGCGATGGTCGCGGTGGCCGAAAGGGTTCCCCGAGTCGTGGTAGATCGCAGGAACGAGGTGGCAAGGGTGATAAAATTTGCTACAAGTTCCAAAAGGGTACCTGTGATAAGGGGAAGAAGTGTCCATTTAAGCATGTCAAAGAGGATAAGTCTCGAACTCAATCACCCAGAAGAACCAAAACACGTTCACCATCAAGGGGCAACAAAGATGATAAGGGGAAGAAAATGTCCAAAGAAGAAATGGCCAAGACCCCATGCATCTATCATGCCCAGGGAAAGTGTAGACGTGGTGACAAATGTTTTTATAAACATGATGACAAAGCTGCCGCTGCCACCAAAGATACCAAAAGGGACAATTCACCCGCTCCCAAAAAGAAGAGCAAGGATTCCACAGCTGCTCCGTGCCTGATTCAGAAGTTTGCCTGCATAGCCAGAAAACAGCCGAAGGCAACTTCGTGCTCTGATGAGCCCAGTGTCAGCATGAAGCGACTCAGATTCCGAAAGGTCCCACATGTGATAGGCAGTTGGTCGTCAAGTCCCCGTCAAACACCGTCCAAGAGAGTTCACTAAGGTGTACAAGACAGCTGAAGATGTTCCAGTTTCGTCCAAGGTTGAACAACATGAGGCTCAGGTTCGTGCAAGACAGCTTCAAGAAACTGTGAAACTTCATGATTCAGATGTTGCACCTAGTTGTGGGTTTTGTTGTTGGAATGAGGATACATGTGACATCACTTGCAAAGAATGCAGATTCGTCAGCGGTCCCAAAGCTCTCAAAGACATTGGTCGTTTTCCGTCAATTGCCAGGGCCGCGCCAAAGGCCGGCGTCAGTTGGCTTGTCGACTCAGGTAGTGAATCCGATCTTGTGTCCAAGGGTATGCTGAGGGACGTTAGCGCCAAGAACTGCCGTGCAGCCGAGCATCCGATTTCCTTAGTTACGGCCAACGGTTCGACTGAGGCCAATGAGGTTGCTGATGTCAAGTGTCCGCATTGCCAGATCCCGTGCATCCGTATGTACTTGATCATACCCCAGCTGTGCTCTCCGTAGGAACCAGATGCGTAGATCAGGGTTACAGTTTTGTCTGGCCTGCCAATGGCAAACCGATCCTAGTCCGTCCAGATGACAAGGTTGTCCAGCTCAAAATCGAAGGTCATGTCCCAGTCTTGGATGACAGTTGCAAGGTTTATCCCAAAGATCAATTTCAAAAGGATAAGCACCTTAGAAAGTTGTTTGCAATGCCGACCTCACGGTCGAGCTCAAAAGCCAAGAGGGACGAAGCCCAAGACGAAGAGCAATTGGATGAGCTGGTTGAGGATGATGCTCAACAGGAGTACATCCGAAGCCGTAAGACTGAGGATCTGTTGGCTGAAGCTGCAAGTACCCAACATCAGTACACGCATTTCCCCAAAAACCCCTTTTGCAGAACCTGCCAACGAGCAAGAATGATGGCTCCCCAGGCAAGGAAGAAAGGTGGTCAGAAGAGAATTGAAACTGAAGTATTCGGTGACCACATCATTGGTGACCACGTCATCATTAAGAAGAATGTAGAAGAGGGTTTCAGGGGGGAGCAAGTAGCATTGGTGTTAAAAGATCTGCACACCCAATATAGATATGTCTACCCTAGCCAGTCCAAGGACTCACAAAGTTGTGTTGATGGTTTGAACCACTTCATTGGATCAAAGGATGATGTTCAAGTTGTGTACACTGACAATTCCCCAGAGTTGATCAGGGCCATCAAGGATTTGGGTTACAGACATCAAACTTCTATTGAGTACGTAGATTCATCAAAGTCTTTTGCTGAGCGCGAAGTTCGTCAGATGTTGGAAGGTGCCCGGAGCAACTTGTTGCAATCAGGACTTCCTTTGAAGATGTGGCCATTGGCCATGCAGCATCATGCGACCGCGATTAATGCAAGCCCCCAGCTTGACGGCAGTGAATCCCCGTGGCAACTCAGGTTTGGTGAAGAGTTCCCTGCAATGCACATTCCATTTGGTGCCAAAGTGTTGTTCTGGAACAATCCCAAAAGGTTAGATAACACATCAGGTAAACTCTCCCCAACAGCAAATGAAGGAATTTTCCTTGGGTATTACATCCAACCAGGTCATGATTGGAAGGGTGAATACTTAGTTGCCAAGTTGGAAGCTGCAGACTATCATGTCAACTGTGGTGCACTGACAATTCAAAGAACGAAGAGGTTGGAATTGCCATCCGAGGGTTTCATCTTTCCTTTGAAAGCTCTGATCGACTCGAAAGCACCCAAAGCCGACCGCCTCGAGGATCAAGTCATTCCGCAAACACCCAAAGCTGTGCCGTTTGAGTCCAGCTTGCATCCGCCACAAGATGAGTATGAATACGAGCCAGGGACGCCTCTACCAGCCGACAGCGATGTCGAGCCTGATGCACCCGAAGCGCCCGTATTCCCAGATCTTAAATTGACCCCCAAAGGTGAAATAATTCCAGATGGATATCATTGGGATGGTCACCGGATTGTACGTAACTACAAAGGTTCAAAGCGTCCGGCAGGGATCGACTCGGAACTGTGGAAGATGTTGAACCCTCAAGAAAGAAAGCAGATCATCGAGGAAGAAGCCAAGAATGCAGCAAAGGAGCAGGAGGAAAAGCCGGCATCATCGTCTGGCAGCAAGGGCAAAAAGAAGAAATCTTCGCCTGCCCGGCTTGAGGCAACTCAATGCCCTCCTGCAACTGCAAAGCTTGTAGGCAATGTTTGGGAAATCATTCCAGCCACTTCCCAAAAGTTTTCCGTGCCGGCAATGCCAAAAGTTGCCGCGCCTGCCACAATTGAGCACCGGCCCAGAATCCGCGAGCTCGTCAGGGAGAAGATCAAGGAACTTGAGTTCAAGGTCGCACTCGAGCTTTTCGCTTCAGTTGCTAGGCTTGTATCAAAAGATGAAATTGCCAGCAACCCCAAGGCTAAAGCCGCCCTTGACAGGAGTGGGATAATCTCCGTAATAAGGGTGTTTGGGATGAGAAGCGTGTTCGTGAGCGCCGCGACATAGTAACTGAGGCTCGTCGCAATGGCCAAACTGTGCACCTAGGTCGAATCTTTGAGGCTTGCTATGAGAAGGGTTCTGAATTGCCTGAATCAGACCCTCGCCGGAAGTTCAAGGGTAGGACGGCTTTCCAAGGGAACAATGTCAGAGACGAGAATTCCGATCATGCACTCTTTAATGAGTTAGGCTCCTCCCCAGCATCCATGGAAGCAGCAAAGCTGCTAGATGCTTTCGGTAGTCAGCCCGGGTTCTCCAAACAACAGGCAGATGCAATCCAAGCCTACATACAAGCCCTCTTCACAGGGGTGCCCACATGGTTATCACTTCCACGCAACAGGTGGCCCAAAGATTGGGAGAAGAAGTATTGGCAACCTATGGTTCCCATGTTACTTGCTCTTTATGGACATCCTGATAGTGGTGGTATTTGGGAAAATCATCTCAATAGCCGTGTGGTAAAACAGGGTTGGAAGCAGATTTTACCTGACATTTGGCATTCAATTTTTCATCATCAAGAGCTTAACTGTCTTTTGGTTGTGTATGTAGATGACTTCAAGATGGCTGGCCCCACTGCCAATCTGGAAAAAGCATGGGCAAGCGTCAAGGCTGCAGTGAACATTGGTGATCCTGAGCCATATGATCGCTACATTGGCTGCATGCATCGGGAATTCCAAAACATCCGGTTGCCTTCGCAGGCACACCCTTTTGCATTCGCCTTTGAAGCCAAGAAGTCAGCAGCCGCACAACACAGAACACAAGACTGGTGGGAGCATGATGAAACAAATATGGCATGGATTCGACACCACATACAACCCCGTAAAAGATTGTACCAGCCGGTTGATGAGGGGGGAGATGTAACTTGTCAAAATTCGAGTCGCATAACTTTCTTTGACAAAAAGGTCACACTGAAAAGTTGTCCTAGCATCACCGACGGGAACAATCAGGGGGGCTACGATGTTTACACAGACGATTGGAAAACATCTAGCATTCAAACAAACGAATTCTGGACAGGAAAAACAGTTTGCTGTTATGGACATGACGGAACTGACAAATTCAAGCAGTTTGCAATGGCAAGTAAAGCCAGACCAGGACCCCATCGCGACAAACGCGAGGCGAAAAAGGAAGCCAAGGCCTCTAAGTTCAGGGGGGTTGATCACGCAGTGAAGACCAAAGCTGGCGTCATGGCCAAGCCCGTGAACTTAGTGAGGTATGACATGAGTGATTTCCTGGGGTCCTGTGTAGAAAATTATTGTAGTCTTGCAAAAGTCAGTTCATCGTCCTTGAAAGAGGTGCCAACACCATTCACAGATGCCGGTATCGCACTGCCCACACTCAGTGAGGATGAAAAGCCTGGTAAACTCCAGCCAGTGGCCAGCAAGATCTTGATGAAAATCCTATTTGCCGCGAGAATGGCAAGGTTTGACTTGTTGCGTGCCACACAAAGCTTAGCATCCAGAGTGACAAAATGGTCCATCGAATGCGATGTTGCCTTGCACAGATTGGTGTCTTACATTCATTGTACAAAGCACCATTTCTTAGAGGGTTTTATTGGGGATGCCTTTGATGATTGCCAACTCTGTCTGTTTGCCGATGCAGACCACGCAGGTGAACATGATAGCAAGAGTACCACTGCCAGTGCCATAGTGCTAGTTGGCCCCAACACTTATTACCCCTTAAATGCATTCAGTAAGAAACAAACGGTTGTTGCCATATCTTCAACTGAGGCCGAGGTAGTTGCCGCAAATCACAGCATGAGAGCCGAGGGCATTCCAATGCTGGCCCTGTTTGAGCAGTTGAATCTTTTCAAGAAGCTTCAGGGTAAACCAGCTCGCGACGCCGCGAAGCCCCAAGAAGATGTTGTGTTCACTAGGATTGACCCTGAAATTGACGAAATCCGTAATGGGAATGTCGATACAGGTTGTAGTGTTGCGGACATCAACTCCCTCAAAGCCAGTTTCCCTGAATTTTATCAAGTCAAATTTATGGAGGACAATCAAGCGACTATTACAGTCATGTCCACCGGTTCATCAGCTTCCATGAGACACATGAATAAAACACAGAACATCAACTTCAAATGGTTGAAACAACAATTTGAATGTAAGCAGTTCGATCTTCTCAACGTAGGAACCAGTTTCCAAGTTGCGGACATTCTTACAAAACCTTTTACCCGACCAGCCCTTTGGTTGCATGCCATTCATCTCATTGGCATTGGCCCGACAAAGGTGGAAGAAGCAGCAGCCCGCCACACAGCGGCGCCGAACTCCACTAAGGTGCCAAAACTAGCAACCGCTGCCGGGAATCAGGGGGGCTCCCAAAAGTCTTTTCAGCCCAGAATGTTGATCGAATTTTGCTGCTCTGATGATTCAAAGCTTAGTACCCCAAGAAAGTCAAATGAAGATTGCCACTGCATTAGGGTTACCGAAAAGGAAGATGGTACCACTATCAGCTGTCGGCAACGGCTAGCCTCCCAAGTCAAAGATTTCAGAAATGACTTCAATGACGGCACTTTGATACTTTATGCATCATTGCCTTGTGTCGGGGGTAGCCCATGGGGGAACGTCAATGGCCTTACTGTTGAGGGTCAAGAAAGAATCAAAGAGCAGCAAAAACAGTTTACCAAGTTGTTCAAATCTTTTGTCAAACTTGTGGATGAAGTTTATGATGAACGAACCTTGATAGCATTTGAACTGTCCAAGAATTGCAAGTATTGGAGATGGCCAATTGTTAGAAAATTCCTTATAGAACGATCCATGACTACTCATCACTTTGATGGTTGCATGTTGGGTGTTCTTGGAAACAACGGTCAACCAATGAAGAAAAGTTGGACCATTGCGGGAAACTTCAAAGAACTTGCGATGTTAGATTCCTTCAAATGTGATGGCAAACATGAGCATGATCAAAGTAGGGGCAAAGCTCTTAAACTTGCTGAGAATTACACTTTCAAGTTGACTGACATGCTCCATGAGTGTTTCCGGGTAGCTGTGGTGGGCCAAACATCCAAAAGGATTTCACCCGCTGTCATTCGTGCCTGTCCTGTTAAAATGGCTGACTCGCGATATGCCACAGCACACCCGGCCAGCCGCGAGGCTGCGCTCGAAGCCACACGTGAGGCAAACAAAGAAGCATGGTTTCTCCTCCACAATCGCATTTTGTTTTCTTTGGCCATGCGAAATGAAGGTGAGACTCAGGCTTCTCAGGACCTTGTGGATGGATTGATGACCGAATGGACACCGGCCTCGGCTCTGAGGTTCTACGGTCGAGAGGATCCGCTTGCAGAATATCTTAGCTTCTGCTTTTTGCCAAAAGAGTCCTCTTCATGTTGCCAGAGATGCCGGTTAACCAAGTAATCTGGATCTTAGTCTCAGACTCGTCATGTGCACTGATCACAGGGCGTAGGAAAACCCTCAAGAAATACGACCTGTCCGAGCATTTTCGACCGCGTAAGCCTGAGTATGTGACTGAGTTCATCCATGAGATGCTTTGGGGCAAAACTTTGCAAAAATTGGTCAAACGTGGGATTGAATTGGCCGCGGACGCCCGCGAGCGCTATCCTGATGCCCGCATCAATCTGCATTTGTCCTGGTTCGGAAATGAATTGGTAGGTGAGGATGGGATTACTCAAAATCCAAATTGGCCATACGACGGTCCCAATGGGCACTGGCCGACGCTTCAGGACGACTGTGAACGCCATTTGACTTGGTTCGTCAAGGAAGCCCAAAAGTTGGATTTGCAATCGGCCGGTCTCACCACCGCGCCCTGGTCCGCTGACTATGGCATTCATCCGATTTTTGATCAGTTTTTCGATGCACTGGAACCCAAGTTCAAAGCCTTGACATGCAGCCCTCTCGGGCTTGCCAATCCCAATTTTCCATGGTTGCGTGCAAAGGGGTACGCCGATGCAATGGAATTCAGAGACCAATGGCATTTCGCCAACTCTGAAGAAATTCGCACACGGCTCTCTGCGTACTGAACGGCAACTTTGTTTGCCATTGACTGTGGATGGCGGGTTGGCCGAATAGGGCTTGAGCTTGCACAATGTGGCCAGGAAACATGGGATGACTTGCGAAGGAACATGAGCGCCGTCCTCGACGAGCTGCCAAGATCTTATCAGGAGACGGTCGCAAGCATCACCAAGTTGATTTTTGGAGAGTCCCGAAGACACATCACTCCGACGGGCAGGTCATTCACCAGGGAAGATGTTGAAGCTCAACAACCTGACACAGAGGATTACATCGATGTCAAAACGATGCCTCCTGGAACCTTTGCTGAGCCTCCCAAGGATGATCCTCCAAAAACGGCCGCCGGCGACGGCGAGCCCGCCACATCCAGCAGAGCATCGATCATGGTCCAAACGGCCGAGGTCTTGTTGAAGTCGCGACCGAAAGCAGCACCTGTCCCTGTAGCTGCGCCTGCAGATGACACAGGAGCCACTTCCAGCCAGTACCAGCCGCAGGCAACTGCGCGCTTAGAGGAACATGCATCTGGTCACGTGAGAGCATATTGGATGGAGGAGCATTTGCCCGAATACCAATATACAATGGTAACCAATGCAGACGGGGACGATGTACCCGGCATCCTTTTTGAAGGTACGGCTTACGAATTGGAACTGCTATCGGCGTCCGACGTCGAGACCATTGCCAGCCAGACTCGCGTCGACAAGAAATTTTCTGATTTTGCAACCCGTGTCAATAAAGTTTGCAGGGGGCATGGATCCTGTGCCAAGGTGCCAATGGACAAAGACCTTTGGATTGACTTGGAGGATTTTGCCAAAGCCTTCCGCAAGGAAGTGCCCCCAGACGTTTTCATCACCGTCTCAAACCTTTTTGGCACCGCAATGAAGATCGACAAGCATGGCAAGAGTAGCTTCCAATTCTTGTGTGCAAAGATTTCCCATTTTCCTGTCGACAATGGCTTAGGCATGCCGTATTATCCTGTGAAAATTCGTGCAATCCAGGGTCATTCCCAAGCTGCCCTGAAGTCCGCCGGGGGTCTTTATGCCAATTCAACCATGGTGTATTGCTCAGACAATGTTGCCCCCGAGCGAAAAGCCGCCTTCACTGGCGTGCCCATTTGTGCCATGACTGAGGTCCCTGATGTTGCATTCCATCGCACGATGAGAAGCAGCTGGAAGAGCATCGCACAGAACGGCCTGATCCCAGGCGGCGGTGACTCAGTCAACAGCGGCCGTGCCCATTCCTACATGTCGGAGCACCGCATAGGCACAGATGGGTATAGATCTGGATTAAGAGCAAAATGTCCAGTCGAAGTCAAAATTGCAATGCGGCAAGCAGTTGAAGCTGGTGTCATCTTTAGTCGCACAGAAATGGATGGTATTTTGTGTTCAGAACGCATTCCACCCCAATTTCTGGTCAGCATCTCAGAGGATGGAAAGGTGCTTTGGTCCCGCGCCGAGAGCAATCTCGAGCCCAGCAATTGGACAGGCGCGGAAGCAACCTCATCACCGAAGTCCAGAAAAGTCCAACTGACTGCACGCGACGATGCCAATGACGACCCAATGGATGACACCAGCACGGGGCGACCCGATGCCAAATCCGCAGATGTTGATGTCACCGATGATCCAATGCAAGTTGACCAGCCGCGAGGGTGCGCCGTGTTTACGTTGCACCAAAGTACTGCGAACCTTTCATGGGCACCTGCCCCCTCTGTCAGGTCGAGTACGTCAGTGGCCAGGTGACATGCACCACATGTGGATATGAGCCACTCCCAGTGGATGAAAGTGGCGAAACAAAAGGGGCTGACCAACCCAATAGGAGGACCCGCATCTTGGAGAAGCGCATGTTAAAAGCTTGCAGGGTTTGGGATGTTCGGCAAAATGAGCGGCACCCTGTTGGCGGCATTGACCAATGAACAAGCCGACCTACTTCGCCGGGAACTGGGCCCAAGGGGGATTACATCCATTGAATCAGCAGTCATCAAAGACTGCCGCGACCGTCACAAACGAGCAAAGGCACTTGGCTATGAAGACGTGGAAGATCGCTATGCAAGTGACGTTACGTTTTGTGACCGCGTTCATGGAGAAGGAAAGGGCTTAAGTGAATGTATTTTCGACGATATGTTTGCGTATGCCAATCTTCCAGATCCGCCCCGCACCAGAGCCCAGATCTCGGCTGGCGTCGCCGCCAATGCCCAAAATGAAAATTGCTTGTCAAAGTTGATTTTCATGTCCCAACCTCGAGGTGTGGAAGGATTCCCCATTGAATTTCGCAAGACATGGAAGAAGACTTGGGGTTTCATGTTCGGTCGCTACATTTTTACAGAAGATGAATATGTCAGCTACATCGGCCGTCGTGGCGCATTTCGTGGCCTGCTGACCTGGAAGGGCACCGTTCAAGTTCCTTGCGATGGCACTCTTGAATTCCTCGAAAAGCTGTATGAGGAAAACCTCCCATTGGTTCGGGGCAACCTTGAACGCAAGGAGAAACAGAGCGCCGCTGCAAAGGCCGGAGGTCCTGGAGGTCAAAAGGCCGACCCCACGGTCGCGCCCACAGCTGAGCGAAAACGCAAAGCCGAAGCTGACACATCTGCCATTGGACAAGAAGCCGCCTCAAGCTCCGCGCAAGCGGACGCCTCATCCGGTTCAAAGCCAACACCATTTCTGACACCAGAGCCACCAACCCCCAAAGGAGGAGCAAGACCATTCTTGGAGCCTGAGACACCGCCCACTGCAAAGGCAGCAAGCACCGTCACACCAAAGGCTACAAGCTCCGGTCGCCCGGATGCCTCCTGGAGTTGGAATCGTGATCACTATGGTGCCCGCCGTGAATGGAGTGGAGTTTCTGGCGTGGGGCATGGCATTACCGTGATGAGGCCGGCGGCCGTTGGATCTATTGGAACCGTTAGGGAGACGATGATTTTCTTTTGTAGCATAGCGCAAGATGCGGCATAGTAATGTGCCTTCCTTGCAACGCTGCGCTGGGTTTTACGGGCTTGAGCTTTTTAGAGGGACCTTTGAAAGACTGCACAAAAGTCTTTGGCTACCCGCGAGGGTATGCTCTTCAGGGTTATTCGTTCTCCGCAGTCGTCCCTGCTCGCCCGAGGGGGGTGTAAAAACTCCTGCAGTAAAACCATGTATTGTATATATCATCGATCTACCCGAAAGCGTTGGTTCAAAACAGTATCAGCCGCTTAACGGTTTGTGTGTAAATTCACCCCCATTGCTGTTGACCTGGTAAAATACATATATATATATACATGTATTATATGTATATGTATATATATATATACAATATTGAACAATTTCTGGAATTATAATTGGAATACAATGGTGTGTGTATATATGTTTATGTATATATATATATAAAAGACGATGACAATCGCTACATAGGTTTGTCCAAAAAAAGATACCCCCAGATTATCATTGGGAAAACTTTTGACATAAAATTCCAATTGTGGGTTATCCTAGTTTCAGGCAGACCCATATGATGACCATTCATATTTATATAGACCGAATCTACATCCCAATCTACATCCCAAGTGAACAGACTTGAATCGTTGAGACCTTCGAATGGTTGGCTTTTCAACTTCCATACCGCTTTGCTGGCATGGTTCATCCAACAGGCTGACGATCACGTGGGTTGGAGCAGCTTCCAGCAACCTGGGATCCTGTTTCCATATAGGGCAAGCCAAGCAAGGTCCCTCAATCCCACACAAAACTAGTGTTTTCAAACATATGTTATCTTTCAAATATATTTTCATATTCCAATAGTTTTCAAATATATGTTAAACTTCATGCCATTCCTGGGATGATCCCAATTTCGGTGAACTCGGCTTTTGCGTTTGAAACGGATGGCGTCAGGCCGTGGCGATGCAGGCTGGCGACTTCACGGGGGCAATCAATGTTTATACCGAGGCCGGCGTCCCCAGGGCGATAGTGTCCCAAAATCAGCATGTGTTGCAATTTGACAAGATATAATATAAATATATATATATATACATAATGTCATACATGTATATGTAATTATATATACATGTATATGTAATTATATATATATATATTTGTATTCATATAATGTAGACATATGAGTATATATGCCTATGCATGATGAAGTGAAGAACTCATCGTGGCTTGTGGATGATGGCTGCAGACGTTCAAAGAAGTTATGGGAAGTGTATGGATGGTTGAACATGTTGTCGAAGTGACGCCTGAAGTCAGATTTCAGCAATCCTTCGAACTCAAACGCTCCTGGATTACTTCGTTGTCATCTTCAATTCTTTACAACTGAGAAAGATACTAGAGATTTGATCCTAGTAGAGGCACCCCCAACGTAGACGGTTGATGCCAAAAACATGAAAGAATATTGAGTTTACTGTTTTTGGGAAATTTTAGGGGAAAACCGGGAAAACCCAAAATCCGCCAAGTTCCTCATCATCCTTCCCTCTAAGATTGCAATTGAATGGATGAACCGATTTTCAGGCAGACCCAAATAACATGTTGTTGTCTCTATAGTTTGATATCCCATTGTGTCCCCATGACTTCCCGGCAATAAACCAAAAAAAATCTATGGCTATATCCCATGATATCCATATGTTGCATGTCAAAAGCTTCATTGTATACACATATTATGGTATGGTCATCAATCCACTTTCAAAGGGATTCATATACCCAGTACGTTTGGGTTCTCATTATGGAATGGATGACCATACCGCATGCATTCCATGTAATTTGACCACTGTTGAAGATTAATCCTCATGATCCCTATTATAATCCCTGTTGTTGACGTTTATATACATATACATATATGATCATTGTCTCCTTATTCCATTAAATACTTAATCATTACACATCTAGCGGCTATCTCTCATGGCTCTTTTAGGCCATGAGAAGCGGTGGATCAAATCCACAGATGCTCTGCACTCGTGGGGCACCTCAGGTCTCCAGAAGGACAGCTGTTAGGAAAATGCTGAGTTCATGGTGATTTCATGGTGATTTAATGGTTATTTAATAATTGTTCATTGGAATTGATGGGGATATTTGATGGGTAGTTTGTTAAATAGCTATCGAAAATCACCATGTTCAACAGGTAAATCTATGTATATCATCTACGAATGGTCCAATTTTTGCTTTCCATTGCTTTGTTGAATTACCAGAAGGTACCATGACATCCACAGATTGAACCAAAAAGGTGCGTTACCCATCAAAAATGGTGATGTTTGGTTAGTCAAAGGATTGGTAGAGAATATCTCAGGACATGATTTTACCCGTAATTATTGCAGGGGGTGCCTTCATAATTTCCCCTTGACCTTGAAACTTTCAACCAATTCTGGGAAATCAAGAACAAATTGTATGTCAACATGGCTAATTTGAGGTCATTGTCTATGTAAACACATCTTATTGGATACCAGCCAAGAAATTGAACACACAGATGTTACATGAGTTTACCAATTATACGTATGTATAGATATTCTATGGGGATGTGGCTTCTAAGCCATGCTGTGGCCTTCGAAGAGCATTCTGCGTTGTTCCCATTCCGTGGTGATCCCAAGATGGCGAGGTTCCGCATTGTTGCTGAAGATGAAGCGACCCTGCGCAGCCATACGGGATTGTGTCTTGGCACCGGCAGCTGTTGGATTTTTGAAGTTCTTTAAGGTCGTTCCTACTTAGAAGGTGATCTCGAGATTCTGAAATTGATTGTTTTCAAAACCCTATCATCAGTGGATTTATTCACATTAAGCCCTACAAGCCTGCGAAGAGCTGGCTTTTGGACTTGCGAATCCGCGCGCTTGAAATTGAAATTGATTGGGATGGCTCAGTCACTTTATGCAGCCTTCATTTTGTTGCCACTGACAGTTGTTGTGTTGCTCTGAGATTTGTCACCGACCTCTTCAGTCTGATGATTGAATCTTTGGGCATAGGACATAGCCACTATGTGAGTTTTCAAGGCTGCAACATCCTGTTTAGGGGGTTCACTCTGATCACTGAAGAATCAAGCAGAAGACGCTACAACAGATAGAAAACGCAAATCGAAAACATAAATCGAAAATTAGGTCCACAATATTCCACAATACTGCCAACAAGGCAAAGGCGTATTTTCTCTATCATTAAACAGTGATATGTTTGTGTTTGTTTCATGAACATGAAGCATGCAGCGAGTTTAGATGGGTAGGGATCAAAATGATCAAAAGTTGTGATTTTCCGTTAGAAACTGCCCTTGTTTCAAGGCACGGCTGCCTTGAAGATCAACAACCACATGGTGAAGGTGGGAAGAATGGGTATTTCTTCATGGTAAACTGTATTTAATTGGTAAATCCAAGTGAAGGTCAACATCTTTTCATGGTGGGTCAACTGATGAAAATTTCAGATTGGATCATCATCGAGGTATGAGAATACCTGGACCTGAAGAATTGATACTTAAATTTTGGCTACGAGATTTGAGGGTTACAACTTCCAGAAAAAAAAAACGCTCGAATCAAGATCTCAACCCATGTGATCCCTTTAAGAGTGACCCTTCTTTATTTTTTGCGCTGGTTATGGACATGTGCGCTCGTTTTGTTTTGTGGATATGTGCGCTCAAATTTGCGTTCAAGAAGCGCTCGATTTTTTAATCTTTGATTGTCCAGCCTGCAAATGTCCAAAAAATGCTCGAATTTGAATTGTCCGCTCGGATCTGGAATTTAGGTACCATATCCGAAAAAGTGTATCAAACAGTGGGGAGGCAGAAATTTAAGTGACAATTGTATATGTGTGATGTTAACTCAATGTTAACTGATAACATGTATACAATTGTATGCTCAATATCTATCCACATGGTCATATACTGGTTTGCACTGGTTTGCATTTGTATAGATAAATAATGATAAATGTGTGGGTGTGTGTATCTATATAATATATATATACGTATATGAGCAGGGATCATCACACACCCCCTCCCAGCCAGATGGTTCCCCGCCCCGTGCGGCCTAGAGGGGGGGTTCCCAACAACAACTGTCCTACATGGGCAGTGTTTCTGCAGCTGTCAATGGTTGATGTCCGGAGTACATGGAGAGTACATAGGGACCCCAGGGAGCTTACAGGGAGTATATACGCATGTAGTATGAGTAGGGTGTAATGAGTGTAATGAGTATATAGGTAGTGGTGAAGCAATGTATATACTACACTGCAGATAGGTATATAATATTAGTTGGGTATTATATTTAAGTAGTGCGTAGGTACATACTGTATGTATTTGTAGGTACATACTGCATCCAAGCATAAAGTATATAAGATTAATAGGTATGCAGAAGTACAGTGCGCTTTGAGTATATAATCTATATAACCTATAAGTAGCAAATATGTAGCATAAAGGCATACAATGAGTAGTAAGCCATGTGTGAGGTACGCTATAGGCAGGACATAAACAGGCTTTGGGTAGTATGTGCTAGATTGATATCTTAGACATATACAGCTAGACTGGGTCCAGTGACGAGGTTGTGTCTCTCGAATGCTGCAAATGGCGTACAAATGAGAGGCTGTCTCCTAAATGCTGTAAATAGCGTACAAAAGGGAGGCGGTGCCTCCCAAATGCTGCAAGTAGCTTGCAAATGGAAGGTTTGGGGGGGTGGAGTAGGGGGGACCATACAATTGGGTGTGGCAATCCAGGGACCGGGCTCATATATATGATTATATATATAATTATATATATATACATTTATGATTATACATTTATGTGATTATATTTATATATAATGCACGTACTTTAATCTCAAACTTTCTAAGTGGGCTAGAGCTTGTGTCTGTGGACAGCCGGAAAGGCCTACCGTTTACGTGGCATGGCGCACCGTTCGGGCCGCAGAGACCGGAAATTGATGCGCATCTGAGGGATGATATGCCCGGATAGGGCAAAACCTAGGTTTTCACTAGTTTTCACCGCCTCTTCAGGGGATGAACATGTGACCCAGGGGACCATGGCCGAAGGGACTCTTTTCACAGAGGTCACAAGCCCAGCATCAAAGCTAGGAAGGTCTTGAGAAAACATATTTATATGGTGCCCAATCCTCAGATCTCGGAGAATCTCGAAGATACTTTAAAGACACCAAGGGACCTGATCCTTGCCATGTAGATAGAAATTGAAGGTCTCCAAGGGTTTGAGAATCATGCCAGGATGAATCCATCCTGGTTCAATCCCTTCTCACCAAGTACATCTTCTCTTTAGGATACTTCAAGTGTCAAGAGTACTTCCTAAAATGCAACAAGTGTAGGAAGGATGTTGGGAATCCAGTTCCATGAAAAACATCAAAAATGCTTGGATTCGGTCCGAAGCGGTTGGGACCCAAAGCCGCTCTACAACAAGGTCGTTTGGGGCATTGGAAGAAGTCCTACAGAGACTTGACCGAGGCCCATTGCATGTCGTAGTGGATATGGTTGGGATTGATTACTTGCAAATGGATGTCATTGGATGAACATACAATTTCCAATGACAACAAGGAAATATTAATGGATCGTTCCACATTTCTTTGAACAATTATACTCCCACCAGGTAAGATCAGATTTATACTGGTTTGAGTTTCATAAGAGATGTGGGAAACTCTCTCCTTTGCTGCTGCAAAGTTTGAAGGAGGGATGGGAGTCCCAGATGGCAATTTTGGAAACCCCAGGTTCCCAATGGCTCCATCAAATGTCATGGTTGCTTTCCTCCTTTTGCCTGGTGTAGCTTTGAGTACGTACATCGTTAGATTCACATACAATGTGCATTGCATAAATGATCATAAATGTATGATTCGGAATACGGGATGATAATTATCTAAAGATATAATAAGATATGTACGGCTTGCAGATAAAGAAACATAAAGAAACAAAGATGATCATGGGAGATTAGCTTCTGGTAATTTTAACATAGCTATGGAGACTGGATGATGATGGACCATTTAGTTCGAGGATTTACCTATTAGAAAAGGTGCTTTTCAACACGCCCGAGGCCCAGCAACTGAAGTTCGACCCCGACACCTCCGAGATGTCGCTTGTTGGAATCCCTGGGGTACCCAAAATGTGGGATACCCATGGATACCCCAAGTTATGACCATTTTTGAACAAGTTAAATATGGTTAAATATGATTGAATATATGTAAACATGACAAAATGAGATTCGTTTCAGAAGTTTAACCATGGGATTCGGTGTTTTTTTCTCAGTTCAGAGTTCAAATCCTAGGGAAATCCTGAACGGCGAGCTGCGATACAAATCGGCAGTGATGCTGCGTGTTGGATGACGAAGGATCCAACGGAAGTAACGTGCCAGGTTGGGTCGCAGATGGATGATCTGGGACCGTTGGTGCATGTTGGTGTCAAGTTCCTCCACAATCCACATGAAATTTGCACATGCTTGATGTCATTTGTTATGGTACAGAGATGTACAGAGCTATTCCGAAGATCTAATGGAGGAACTATGTTTTTTTCGTATTGGGCAAAAAATTGCCATCTTCTTTTCGTCATTAGGCCCGTTAAGATTCGCCCTGCTTAGTGGTTGGGCGCGCCTAGGCACAAGTTGGTGGCCGGCAAGTTGGGTGTGACCCTCACGGGGCCCAAGGGAAACCAGGTGCCGGTGATGGGAAAATCTTGGGATGTGCAGATGTTACCATCCACAAGGAGAACAAAACCGTTAAAGAATTCTCAATGACTGGGCAAAGTACCGACCATGAAGATTAGTTTAATGGGAACTAGCCTATTTGGGTTCTGTGAATGAACAGTATCAAATAATCCAAGTAGTTTGCGACCTTTTACTTCAATTAATCCACATAATATGTGTGAAATTAATCCAATCATATCTAGGAACCCCCAAAAAGATAGGAAAAATCAGTCATCGTCAAAATTAGTAGGTATCTACGTTTCTATTTTTTGGGAGGGAAGATATAACAATACCAACTGGACCAATCTATTTTATAGAGGTATCGGATAATAATCAGGTCATACCATTATAATACCAATAATCAATTCGATAGTCCAATGGTTTAATACAAGATTACTGGATTGCTCCACCATATCATCATTAGCAGTCACCTGTGTATATCTATACTAACACATAATTCAATACCAACAATAAAATTGATAATCCACTGGTTTGATAACCATTAACCATCGATTATCCATTGCTAGTAATCATGATAATGCCATTAATCAATTTGTGGTTTAATGCCAACTGGCACTGTGTTATCGAGTTTATTCTTGGATCAATACCATTGTAATACCATTGCAATACCGTTGTAATCGCATTGTAATATACGTATATATATATATTATATACACATGTAGCAATAATCCATTATATAACCATTAAGAATTCAAAACCCATGAATAATTCGTTTTGAAGAGGTGCAATCATTGGATTGAGCAAAATTACTGTAGCACTCGATGGCGTAGGCTGAGCCCAAGAGAAGCAAAGCCAGGGAGGCGGCGGTGGGTAGTTTTTTGTTGGTAAATTCCATGGGAAACCAAGAAAAAATCGTAGGAACATGTAGTGCAAATCGATGAACGTTGTAGAACATGTAGGAATGTTGGACCAGCGTTAGTCTTAACCTTCATCGACAAAGAGTTGAAAGTGGGGAGATGTGAATCCTTAAAATGAGTTTTTTCTGTTCATGCTTAGGGATGTGGTTTGATCTATACTCAATTAGTCGCTTGGCTCAGCATGAATATGATACGTGCTCAACTCCCACGTGTTGAAATGGGTTGGTTGTTGAAAGCCCGTGTGTTTTTGTTCCAGGCATGTGTGACAAACTCAGACGACCAAGGCATGCGCTAAATCTAAATCTCGTGGTTTATCTTTATTGTCCCACATGTTCCCATCATTTACCCCATATTTTTATATACTGTGGATGGTTGCGAAATCCTGCACCAGTTGGTAACTATTGGGAACATTTGGGAACTATAAAACACTGTAAATAATGGGATTACAATGGGATAAACCGTCTACTAACTGGTGCAGGATTTCCTCCATCCACAGTATGTTTCCCATCAAATTACCCGACTCCACCGGCGCCAGCGGCAGTCCCGCTCGCCTCCCGTGCGGATGTCGGTGCCGGATCCGAGCCTCGATGTTGAAGTCGATGGGCCACCGTGGAAAGGTGCAGATGTGGTTGTTATATGTTGTTATGTTATGTGATTCTCTCCATGATCCACATGATTCATATTGATTTCTCCATGATTCAGCATTTTTAAGTTTGTTCTTGGTAATCTCAGGTTATCCTGGTTTTCTTTTGTGAAAATCCTAAATACTATTGCATTGAATGACTCTGATGATCATTGGGAGCTGAGGGTTGTCATGACATCGTTGTTGTTGTTGTTCCTGTTGTTCCTGTTGTTTTTCGTGATCGTCCCCATTGGGTCCAGTCTGGGGCCTTCCAGCCAGTCGTTTTTGATCGTTTTTGGACCGATGCTTTGTTGCTGGTGATGATGGTCTGCCCTTCCCCCCATTGTGCTGTGGTTGATGGTTTTCCCATGATGAGTCTTGGGACCCCATCTTCTTTGGCTCGAGTTGAGCAACGAACATTGTCCCAAGGGGGACATGCTCCAGTCCAAGAGTCGCCATTTCATAGATGAATGTCCTTTGTGAAAGTGTAAATGTCCAAATGGCCATAATGTGCCATGTTCGATTACTGGTGGATTGCGTACTTACATTCACATGAGTGTTAGCGTATATTCCGTTCTTGCAATGATGTTGGTTGAGCCCTGTTTTGTTGATTTATTATTGATTTATTAATATTATATATATATGTGCATATATATATAATTACATATATACGTACGTATACGTTCAGATATATATATATATACATATACATATATATATATACCATATAAATCCCCTCATATTTGATTGGTTAAGTCACACAGAAGGGTTCCTTTTCTTCACCATGCGCTGCAATCATTCGACCAAGACCACCTAGGATCATTCCAGAGATCCACTTCCCTCCGCCAGTGGTCCGGGCCCTACTGGGCTTTGCTGCTTGCTGATTTGAGGTGTATACCTGTTTTTTCCAGCCTTTTCTACATTATATGTACCTCATAATGTTTGATTTGTTGTACAGTATATTTGTTCCACTTATTCAATCTGATTTGGGCCTTGCATTGTTTCACGAAGCATCCCAATAGGTTTATGACATGACGGTGACATAATGGTGGTTTTTCTGGTACACCAAAAATTAAAACTATGCTTGTTAAGCAGCATTAATTACTTAGGATCCACATCCAGTAGGAGACTCACGTATGTAGGTGGCACAGATGTGGAGCTGATGGCAAAACTGGCCAAACTTGTGGTCCCCTGTGTGCTTGGAACGCGTGGCCATGTCTTTGGCTCTGCTAGTTTTTATATGGGTTGGGTGTGTCTAGAAATTTGAATTTGTTCCCAAATTATTCGAATTTAAATAGGACAACAATGTTCTAAACTCTAAACCATGAGGTTTGGAGGTTTTCCCAAATGTTCAGACAAACCCATGTATCATGCAAATCTATGCGTCAGAGATCCTCGCCAAGTCTGCCGGAAGCCGTGGCTACTTGCCAATTCGAAAGATAGTGATATAGGATTAATATATATATATATTATTAAACTGGATTAAACATCCAAGAACTGGGTTGTTGATGTCCGAAACTGGTTGTTATCTCTTGGTCATCTCGTGTGGTGTGGCATGCGTGCCCCGAGATGGATCGACTCTAAAATTTTGGATTTCAGCGTGTTTCTATTTCAGTTCCATTTCCGTGAAGTGGAAGGATGAACATGTTGTTTCTATGTTCTATATGTTTATATGTCTATATTTCTATGTTTCTATGTTTATTTCAGAATGTTTCTACTAGAAGCAGTAGTTCGTTGTTTTGAACGTGGTACAGTAGTTGTTTTGAATGGTTTTGTTGACGTCTCTGGGATTACGATGATCCCGACATCACAAATGGCGCCATAACGCGCCAGCCAAGGCCGCACCGGAGCAGCCACTGGAGAAGGGCCAGGCAGTGATATTGGTAGGCGAGCAGTGGGGATTGGATGGGGGTGATGGATGAAGCAGATCTGCTGGGTTTTTCTCTGATTTTGCTGAGTGGGTGATGTAAAAATATAAGTTTGTACGACTTTGATTGTTGGTTCCAGCTGCATTTGATTGATTTTCACAAGCATTTGGGATGCTGGTGCAATACCAGAGGTGGATGCGGCAAGATTCGGTTTGTGCAGGTGTCTCAAGACAGAGGGAAATACTGAGAGTTTGGGCAAAGGTGGGCATGTTGAGAATCATACTTGAGAGGCCCCAGTGGCAGTGGCGGGACTGACAGAGAAGTTCTTGAAAAGGATCTCGAGTCAATACAAAATGAAGATAAATGAACTATTGCTTTCGGGGGATGGTCATCAATCCATTTTCATGCGGATTAAAACCCCATTATGTGTAGTTTCCATGATGAGATGGCTGACCATAAACGATTCATCCCACATAACTTGACCATGGCACAGTTATAGTTGGATAGTTATATCCCTATTCATATTCCCATGAAAACCCAATTCTTAGTGGTGAAAATCATATTAGATATCCCATTAACTAACCATTAAATCCCAATTCTTAGTAGTTAAATCCCCATTTTCCTTAAGAAAACCATACCCTCAACCTATGTAGGACATTCATCCGATGCTCCAGGCTTGCAGAAGGCTCCCCAACTGAACGGCCGGCGAGGTGTGATCGAGCGCGAGGACGGGCTGCGTCGGTGCGTGGCAGGACCTCAGGAGGATCGTCCTGATTTTGAGCAATAAAATGGTCAGTTAACCAGCAATAATTAGGGATTTACCAATAATCTTGGTATGGCTCAAAATATCTCATAGTATCTCATTGCTGGCCTCAGGATCCGCGTCCCGCGTCTAAAGGACGATGGGAAGTGGAAATCCGATCCTTGGAGGATTGGTGGCCCATCGCAAAACATAGATTAAAAATCGTGGATTTATGGTGAAGATACTCAATTTATGACAATTTTAATGGGGAAGATTATGGAAAATGAGCTTCTATCCAGTGGTTTTTGGGGGGTACCAAAAATGTTCAGACAAATTCATATCAAAGCAAAGAAGCAACGAGGATATCACATTTGATGTCCTCAACGAAGGCACGATAAAACCAGACATGGTGGGGATGTGGCGAACACGTTTGCAGGGATCTGTTTTGTTCACTTCCCGCAAACTGGGGAGGGAGTGTTGGATGGAATCAAGACTGTTCATGTTGTTCAGCAATGGCAAACGCCCTTTGAGATGCCTGTGACAAGCTACGAAATCGACTAAATCTAATGCAGTGAACCATGCAGAAGATATCAGAAGACAGAAAAAGCAGCCGCCATATAACTGGCTGGGCCCAGGATTGGATCATGGAATGCTGGAGGTGAAGTCAATCAAGAGGGAGAATATCCAGACCCTCAACAAGGCGTGCTGAAGCCCAGAAAGCACCTCTCAATGAAGTGGACTAGCGAAGATGGTGTCGCATGACTACTGGTTCAGGGGTGTATCCCCAGATTCCCCTGGATTCGACAGAGGGAATCATTTGAATCTGGACAGCAATCAGTTTTTTTTCAAGTGGACATGATTAGTGGGACAGATCGAGGCGCAAATCGATGGCAAAGGGAGAACTTATCTTCATCCATCTTCATTTCGGGTGGGACGCATTCTTCAAATTCATACCAAATTATCTGAATTTCTATTCAAAAAAATCAAGTTGGGATATGTCATATACATACAAATATATATATATACATGTATAATCATAGATATATATATATATCAAAAATCATCAGAATATGTCCCATTCAAATTGATAGATTTTCCCAAGCCATGACTTGTTGAGCCCCGGCACACCCGGGACACCCGGGGACCCACCCTGGCAGGTTGATCGCGAGGCGTGCAAGGCCAGGGAGTTCCATTTTACACTTGGGTAATTTGTCACACAGCTATCGAAAATGGCTCATTTATAATAGGTACTGTAAATGGTATCCGATGCTAGTTCCAGCTATGTAATTCGATGGTAAACATACTGTAAAAAAAAACTATGGTTGCTAAATGTGCTCAACCACTTAAGGTAACCTCCTAAGGTCCCTAAGTTACCCTCCAGTGTCATTCAACATGGCTGGAAAACCTCCATTTACTACACGATGTCTTTCAATCCCGGTTCGGGATTGTCCTCTGGGATAAGTCTAGTCTGGCAACATTCTGGGTGGTCGAAATTCTTTGAGCCCCTAAAATGTATGGTTGAGTACGAAAAATTACGAATTTTGCAGGGCCACTGGTATCAGATGTTTGAGCCACATGCGGAGATGGTCACCAGGTCCCAGAAAGGAATGGCTACCCACTATATTGGGATCCCTAATGGTTGGAATCCTGAATGGTTGGATGTCCGACCAGCCAGAAACTATTTTGACAGTGGCACATCTAGCGAACTCTGCCTTCCATTCTCAGGCTGAAAATCCAGGGTGAAAGTCCAACCAGGGCCAACAGTTCACCCCAGCGTTCGCTATCGATAGATCGGTCCAGAGTCTGAGTCACTGAGGCTTGGGCGAAAGCCGAAAAGGCGCATAAGGAAACCAGGCGCGAAGTGCACCGCTGAGGGAATCCTTGGAGAAAATGTGGAGCTGACAAGTCCAGGTGTCGTCATTTCTATGTCTTGAAGTCATGTGACAACTCAAAGCTATTCAAAACTCAAAAACTCAAAGCTCGGTTTGAAGATTGACCTGTAGCCGGAAATGGATGGAAAATCTGATATCACCTCGAAGCTGATCCTGACTTTTTGATACTTTTTGTCAATATCATGGGACGGCACATCCGATACCTGGTGCCACATTCATGTACTCCTAGTCATGCAAAAAGCATCCTGGGCTTGGTACCATGTCACCTTATGTGGAAAGTGGGAGGAACCCAGTGAATCCATCAAATCATATAATATAGTCCAACAATGTCCAACAGTTGTAACAATTAGCAAAATGATCACCCATCAAACGCCTAAACTTACTGTACATCAACTTACATCAAAGACCCTGGGCTTACAACATGACGTAGTGTCGGCAGATGTCGACCGCTGCAGGGAGACACGAGAGCAACAAGAAGTGCCTTGGTCGAGCCGTGAAATCATACCCAAATGGCCCAACTTTTCAACTCGTGAACTCTGAAATCATTCATCCAGATGATTCCAGATCCAGTCCGGAATGTCAGCACCTTTGAGATGCTTGTTGCGTCAATGTCTCCAACAATGGCTACCCTCCAATATAGAAGTAGCAAAATTGATCGACCAAAGGCCCGCCGCCCCCCGGTCTTTGGGGTCTCCTATTTACAGGGTGGTAACAGCTGACTTTTAGAACCTTTTATTCCTTCTGGCTAATGGGTCATGTCCTCAAACGAGTCCAAAAAAAGGGAGAAGTGCAGACGCATCCTGATTCAACCTGGTCAAATCCATTTAATCCCCTTTTCAGATTCAATGGTTTGATATGGCCCTATGGTTTGCTTCCTTTTCAGAAACATCAGAAACATCGCTGCCAGGAGATCCAGAAGTACCGCAATGTGGTTGAGGTCAACGGGGCCCTGGGGTAACGGGATGGATCCTACGGCTATGTCACGATATGTCTTAAAATAGGATACCCATGATACCCGCAAATCTCACTTTTCTTCATCATGTTACCCATGAACAATGCCTTTTATATCCTTTTATTGTGGGCTAGATCCACTCGTTTTGAGCCAAGCCCTTATACTTAATGACCCACAAGGTGGGCCCAAGTTAGACGTTGGTTTATAATCCCCATGAAACTACATGCATACCATGTCAGACAACTGATAAAGTCGTGCCTCGTTTTTGGGAATCACCAGAATTAGCTTGGGAAACGGTTAACGTAAAAGTCGTGCCTCGACCCTAAAACGCAAGCGAACTCTGACTTCAAAATAAGTTGTATTTTTGATCACCAACTTCCGATGACTGGATAGTACCACGTATTTTGATGATTTTTGATGATTTTTGCGGTTTAAAGTGTGAAGCAGGCACGACTTTCGAGCTAGCGTTCCATTGGGAAATATGCAAAAGGAATGACTTAGGCATGACTTCTTGGAAACAGCGTTTAGATGGGCCGAAGGGCTCCCATCAGAGCTAGGCATGACTTAGGCGTGACTTTGTCGTTTACCTGTACCTACCATTAACCATAGATAACCCAGTACCCAACCTTTTTCTTGAACGACCATCGAAACGCGGCCCGGGCACGAGGCCAAGTTGTCGAAACTTTCTCTCACCGAGAAAGCGAAGGCCGCAGGAATGATGGACATCCCCATCCTATCATCATCTTACACCAAGGTTAGTAAAGCAATAGGATCCACCATCCCCAAAATCACCATAGATGAGTGGGATTTCAACCATCTAAAATATACGAACACTATGAACGGGTTTGTATACCCAGCAAATGGCCATTTCAATGAGATATGATGATAGACCATGGGATTTTGGAGGTGTCACATTTTCAGGTAAACCTAAATGGGAGCTAAAAGCAACACAGTGAGCTGCCAAAATCACTTGGTAGTGAGTTAGACAAAAAACTTGTAGCCAAGATGCTGAATGCTCCGGCGCATCCGCGTCGCAGAACCTCCTGCGGACCCTGGGACCAGAGCAATCGCTCAGTGTTTGGGCTCTCAGAATGGTCGGGATGGCAGACCTCACTGATACTCGATATTTCGAAGGGAACACAACTTGGAGACCTTGAAACCCCGGCAAGGTCCGAATTCATAACTTTGGGTGATGTTGAGACCGGACTATGTGAGACTGGACTATGTGATAAATCCCTGGGTTGTTTAGTCATTTGAATCCCTTAATTTCTGGGGTGAATCCCTTACCCACCAGGATCACCAGGGCCAATCCGGCACATGGCAATGGAACATCTCCCCTGTTTTTTTTTTAAGCCTTCTGTGTGTGGATGTGGAATGCCCCAGGTTGAAACAACCCCACATGATATGTTCGTTAATGTTGGTTATATAAGTTATATATATATAATAGTATGATATATTATGTATCCCGTAAGATATCCTCGTTATTCCTCGCTATTGTTGGTTTTACACCCCAATATTACTGCAACATCTACCCATGAGCGGTTCACTGTGTCGGAGCGATCTTCCGGCCGTGGCCGTGGCTCAAGATGCTTGATCTAAACCGTCCGAGGTTTAGGACCTGTTGAAAGCATCGTAAACCATCGCTGCTTCTGGCTTAAACAGACTTGAACCATGATAAACCAATGAGACCATTTGTTGCGCAAGCAACATTAAAAACACACATCATATCACGAAAGCTAGCGTCAGCTAGCTGGAGTCTTCTTGCTTTAGCAAGTATTGGGGGGGCTGCTCAAGGACATATCATTGTTGCATCCTCGTTGGGACGAACAATGCCGCGACACGATGATGACAGTCCCTCCGCAACTCACCTCTTCCCTTCCTTCTTTCTCCTACCCCGCTAGCTTTCGTCATCCACCCCCGGCCTCAAGTCTCAGATTTGGATGGTTTTGGTTGCTTAAAACATCTTAAAACGTGATACCCTTTGGTAAACGAAGAGTTTGCGATGGAAAATCCTCATTTCAACGGCTGAATCGACGAACGAACCATGGGCCATGATTCTGTTCAGGTGCTGGATCGCTGCGAGGGCCCTGCCGTAGGGTCACCGAAGGATGGGTTCATGGTGATCGACAAATGACATATCGACAAGCAAATCACGGAAGAAAATACCCTCTGGTTATGACTAACATAACCATGGTATAGATGGAAGCCATGGCCCATAGAAATAGATGGTTTACCGAAGTTAAAAATGGTGGATCTTTCCATGGCGAACTGTTGAATAACCAGATGGTAACAGAAATGCATATGATATGAAGCAAATAAATGCAATTCATGTGTAAGACATGTATCTGTATATCCTGTCAATATGTGTATATAGATAGATAGATAGATAGATAGATAGATAGATAGATAGATAGATAGATAGAGAGATAGAGAGATAGAGAGAGAGAGAGAGATAGATAGATAGATAGATTAGATAGATTAGATTAGATTAGATTAGATTAGATAGATAGATAGATAGAGAGATAGAGAGATAGAGAGAGAGAGTAGGATAGATAGATAGATTAGATAGATTAGGTAGATTAGATAGATTAAATAGATTAGATAGATTAGATAGATTAGATAGATTAGATAGGTTAGATAGGCTAGATAGGCTAGATAGGCTAGATTAGATAGATTAGATAGATTAGATAGATTAGATAGATTAGATAGATTAGATAGATTAGATAGATTAGATAGATTAGATAGATTAGATAGATTAGAAGATTAGATAGATTAGATAGATTAGATAGATTAGATAGATTAGATAGATTAGATAGATTAGATAGATTAGATAGATTAGATAGATTAGATAGATTAGCTAGATTAGCTAGATTAGCTAGATTAGCTAGATTAGCTAGATTAGCTAGATTAGCTAGATTAGCTAGATTAGCTAGATTAGATAGATTAGATAGATTAGATAGATTAGATAGATTAGATAGATTAGATAGATTAGATAGATTAGATAGATTAGATAGATTAGATAGATTAGATAGA
>CAMXCT020001709.1:0-136134 GCA_947184155.2 Cladocopium goreaui | reverse complement strand
TGCTGAGGTGATGAACTCGGAGTTCCTTTGATCGGGCATTGATGAAGTTCTGAAAAGATATCCATTCGGTACCCGAGGAATCACCCAGTCCTTTCTTGCAGGAGGTGTAGATGGCCTTGCCTTCGATGGTGGAGCTTTTGGTGGTGGTGCACTCCCAGCTGCAGAGCTGTAACCATCGTGTCCACCGGCGGTGGAACTACTAGGCCCAGTCTGTTGTTGTTGCTGTTGTGCCCGCTGTGCATCGGCTTCCCTCTGTTGCTTGTCATTCATCATTCTGATATAGGTGAAGGATCCCAACCTGGATGATCCGGTTGACTTGGAGGGTTTCTGCCGTCTCTCGGCATCAGCGGGATGTCCCAGCCATCAATGTGGGAGACCTCTGTGGCTCCTTGGCCCATCTGTGTGGTGGCAGTGGTCGTCACATAGTCGCGGATACAGGAAAATGTCCTGTTCCGTTTCTCCACCTCCTCAAACATGCCCTGGTCGGCCCTCTCAATGTTGTAGCCCCCCAACTCCCATAGGTCGTCGCGGAGGTCAATGGCCTGTTTCATTCTGACCAGATCAGTCTTGATGATCCCGCTCAGGTATGACATTGATTTGAAGCTTTCCAATTTTGTCATCCACTCATGTAGCATTTTGGAGATCATGAGAATGGTTTGCAAATGGACAACAGCTGCCGTCTGTTCCAAGCTGAGATCATAACTCATTGACATCCAGTCTTCCAGGACATTCTGGACGATAATGGTTTTACCCTGGCTGCTGGTCGCTCTGGCATTGTGACGTCGGAGTGCATAGCCGAGGCTGTAGCTCTCCTCGTACATGATGTTGACCAGATATTGGATGCGGTTTTCAACTTCATATGGTTCAGGTTCTTCTCTCCGCATCACTTCAAACGACCACTTCTCCCATTTTCGACGTGCAATTTCCTCGAAGTTTGTCCTCTTTCGGATTTGGTAGCAAGGACTCCCATACGGAGGATACGTCTGGTTCAATGATCCGAGGTTTGCTGGGCTAGTATTTGCGATCTTGTCGCGCAAATCTCTGACTGTGATCTCCTTGTTGATCATACTGTTTTGCCCAGTATAGTGGTCTTTGAGGGTATCCCATAGTTCATCTATTCTGATTGCACACTCGAAGGTGCACAACATCTGCATGATGCTTTTCTCATCTGGATTTCTAGCGGCTCCTTCCACCAATTTCGATAGTCGGGCCCCTTTGTCAATGAAGCTGATGGCAGACATCTTCAACTCATTCTCATTGGTCACTTTTGATAACATTTTCATGAGCAACCTGATTGCATGAGTCACGAACGCCCTGCCACTTCTATCCATGACAAAAGCTAAGGCCACAACGACAGGAGGAGAAATCTTCACTCGATCCAACCATTCGTCGAGGTCCTTGTCCTTGTAACCCCTGAAGTTTGCCTCCTCATAGGTTGAGAATGGAGCAGGAAGGTTGTGCTCTTGTTTCTTCTCCTGGATGAGGGACAAAGTTGATTTCAGCAAACTAATGCCTTTGGCCGCTGAAGGGATCACAAGGTCAGTTCCAGCCATTGCGAAGACCGAAGTGAGGTATGCGGAATCCGGATCCGTCAAGGCGCACCAACGACGCAGGTAACAGCCCGACTTCACCTTCAATCCACCTCTAACGGGATCCGGATCCGCTAATATTGATCCACGACGTGGATACAACCTCAGCTTCACCTTCACACCGCCTCGTTGGGTGATGAAGTTAATGAATAGTTGTTCATTGATGGTCTTCACGTTGGTGTTGCATTCATAGTCATTTATGATGACACATGCACACGACTTCGACTTATAGTAATCTTCCTCTTCCATAACCTTTGGTCGAAATCTCTTCCCATAAACGTTGTTAATCAACATTTGATTGGTGACACCTCGAAGGATAGCTCTGACAATCTTCTCGGTATATAATTGTGTTGCACGTGTTTCTCTGCCCGCACATTGACCGTGAGTGTGTGAGCCATCACATTTCACATGCAAGTCAAAGAACTCAACCCCCCATGATACGATCCTCCACGGTTTCTTGATTGCGGTCCCAACATCTTTGAATTGTGACTTCAAACCATACATGCATCCATCAAAGTCATGCACAGTCGATTGGGTCCCATTGATCAGAAACTTCATTCTCTCATCATTCCAATAGTCGCATCCCCGAGGTAGTTCCAACAATGCCATTGCATGCAAAACATGTACACGTTGCAGACACAATGTGAACTCTTCCCATAGCTCCCAATATAGAAGTGCTTTCATTCTGATGTTGTGCGCTGTGACCTCACTCACATTTTTGTTTAACCGATTCCACGGTGAACCACCGGTGCAAGGTCCCGCAAAGAACACGCAGTCACTAGGACCCCTGATGCAACGTCTCCATTTTGCCCTTCCGTAGTTGGACATGAGGTTGTCATCTTCGGTAATCGTGACCACATGCATCATCTTAAACCGACTCTGTTTGTGAATCTTTGTAATGATGCTTTGCGTTTCGGCACACATGAGGAGCAAGCATGGGGTATCATCCTTCATCTCATAGACGTTGAGAGATATGGTAACGTCATTGAGTATTTTCCCGAGAAAATCAGCATAGGACTGCTTGAAGTGATACGTCAGAATCTTCCCATTCTTTCGATGTAGATTCATCTGAATATCCCAATCATTTTGTTTTCTGGTCTCATGCTTCAACTTGTAATGATGGGCTATAAACATGTCATCCAACGGAATGATTTTCATGTTCCCATCAAGGATGCAGGTGACCACAGTGTCCTGGCACGATGCCCTGTCCTCCACGTCAGACCCGCTGTCCATCACATCTTTGATGTCTGCATTGGATATGATCTTGAAGGTAGTGGTCCCTGTCCAAAATTCATTTCTCTTATTGGTCTTCTCGATGTTATTCCCCACCAATCTCCATGAGTCGTGGATCAATCTTCCACTTGACTGAAACACTTGGTTGGTTTCCCGTTCATCTCTAAACCGTCTCAGCTTACATGGCAGAAAGTCAGCCTCTTTGGGGGTAAACATCTTTCTTCTTGGTATTTTGTGCACTCTCATCAATGTTGTTTCATCCTTCCATATCCATTCATCTTGATCACGTTCATTTTTGGATATTTTCTTTCCCTTTCTTGATGACGTTGATGGGTTATAGGCTTTGTCTTTTGACACCCTACCAGCAATCACATCACCACCGGCGAATACAATTCGTTGTCGATTGGGATCTTTGTTTTCTGTGGGATATGGATCATCATCGGGGTCCCCCGTCGGAGGAAATCCCATTGGAAGACTACCCCATCCAGAACTCCCCCCATGAACAACTCGAAGGAGCGTGTTGATCACCCGAGCAGTACCACACGGAGCTGCATGAATGGTTGTGGGTTCATTTCCATGGGATTGATGACAAAATAGTTGACCTACTCCCACAGTTAACTGAGGATACTTCAGGACGTGAGTCTGACGAGTCGGCACCGCAGCAGCATGGAGCCCTTGTCGTGCTGTTGACGCCAGGTGTCCCGGTGAGACAACACCAGCTGATTGCCTAGTAATCACCGACGGTGATATACTAAATTGACACGGATGGTATTGGAAACAAGCTCGTTCTACCCATTGATCAAAACGGTCTTGTTGTTGAACGGGTGGAACTCGATCCTCAACCTTGATCCATTTGCCATGAGAAAGTATCCAGGTACTTCTCAAACAATCATGAGGCAATGATACACCAGGTGGTCGCTTTCTAAAGAAAGTTGGCGTCTTAACAACCAATATGGGATCCATACCAGGTAGTTGTTGTACTTGTTCTTTACCAGAAAGACCCTTCTGATACACCTCAGGTGGTAGAATAGGTATTTCGGTATACGGAAAAATTGGAACATCTTGAGTTTTGGTTTGAAACACTTGTCGGACAGTGGTATCAACATCCGTGGTAGGTGAGACCATATCGAGCAGATCTTTCGTACCGATGTCACCAGGGTCCAACAGGTTGATGGGCATACATGCTCTTTTCCATGCTAACGGATTCTTGAAACCTTTGGTGTGAATGTCAGCGGCCATTTTCGAGGTCACCTCATACATGAGTACGTAGTTTTCCCGAGTAAAATGTTCATGGAGGGAAGTGATGGCTATGCCATGGGTCCTCTCAAGATGCCGCATAGTGGGGTTACGACCCGACCTGACTACACCGATCATGCCCTGATTGTCATCATGAAACAATAATTTGGGCGACTTTCCCGTCAGCGTTTCCCAGATGCTCATTGCGGGCAAGCCCATAGTACGGAGGGTGACATCGGCTGCAACGATTTCGGCCTCAGGCGTCGAATGGCTTACGCATCCTTGCCGTTTGCTGCCCCCGGACAAAGGAAACCGAGTGTGGTTACCTTGGATATGCATATGAGACCCTGAAGTTGACCTCAAAGACTGGGCACACCCTGCAAAATCAGCATCAGCAAATAAAGACAATGTCAATTCATTGAAGTTGTCCCCAACCCATCCGGTCATTCTTTTAGATAGGCTGGAATTCACGTAGCACATTAAGTGATACAACTTTGCATCGTCATCAATGGTCCACTTTGTTACATTCCTGGCCAGAGAATTAATGGAACGAAGCAGATCAAAACGAGCAATCCTCGCCGCGTACAGCAGCTTCATCAACACGCTAGCAGCGTGTGGCGCTAATGCACCTCTCTCAGACTCCCCAGGCGAGACGTCTTCCCCTTGGGTTGCTTGTTCATAAAACAATGGAGCGTCCGGATCAAATTCATGAGTACACCATGGACATACCTTCTTGTTCTTGGGGTTCCCGGGACATGGTGCTCTAGACTTGTGCTTCTTTGTTTCTTCAGGTAGACTTGGAGTAGATACTTGTTTCAACTTCGTATCTTTTCCAACAATGTCCAAGTACTTCTCAACTGACAGCTTCAACAATCCTTCCATGTCGTAGGTCATAGTTGAAACCGGGGTTCCATCATGAAGTTTGGTAGATCCCTTTCTCAAAATACAACCAAGGTAGAGTCCTAAGTCAGTCTCGGGCTCGATGTTGAGTTTTGATCGAAGCATCTCCCAACCCTTAGTCAGGTTCTTTTCCGGTCCTGCCAGCTTTAAGTCGTCTACATAGATGACAAGAAGTAACTTCAGTTTCTTGTGAAAATACATTGAGGGCCATTCTTCTCCAACAGGAACGAAGTCGAGTTCACGAACTTTCTGATCACAGTGTTGTTCCCACATTGTTCCCGAATCGGGGTGACCATACAAAGCTTTAACCAATCTTACAACTGGTCTACGGAACTTTCGAATATCGACATCGTCTGGCCATGCATCTTCAGGTAGCTCAACCCAACATGGTGGTCCGGTTAGTTTTGCTTGAATGTATGCCTGAATGGCGTCGGCAAGTTTTACATTGTGGCCTGGAAGACACCCATAGAAATCAGCCCATCTCGATGCCTCAAAAGTAGCTGGAGAATTGCCCAAGTCCTGGAAGAAGGCAGCCTCCCAGAATTGGTTCTTCACCTGGTTACCAAGCAAGACACCTCGGCCTTTGAATTTTCTACTGGGACTTCCTGCAGGCAACTGATAGTTTTTCTCAACACAGATACCATGTACTCTGGCCATGTGAACCTCTGTCTTGTTTGCCTTTGCTTCACGAACAACGTCATCATATTCTCTAATGACACTGAAATCGTAGACTCCAGCAGCATGTTGACCCAACCATTCCTTCCTCATAGCTTTACGTGCATCATCGTTTTCCATCATTTCCTTCCGACCAACAGGCCTTGCCACTGCAGTGTTGAACATCTTATTGATATTGATTCCGTCACCATTTGAAGTCAGCTTCTCTCGATGATCATCACAATGGTTAATGCATGGCATGCATGGAAATGGAAGGAAAACATCACTGAGGCCACGAGCGTCTTGGGGTACTTCGTTGGTGTTGTGCAATGTCGCAGCAGCCACCACCTTCCCCTGGTTGAAGTCATACACTTTGTCGTTGTTCCAAGTGGCTTTCGGTCCCTTGCCCTTCTCGATCTCAGACCATTCATCCCACTCCATCAAGAAGTCATCATCATCCGGTACGTCAGTGTCCGACAGGTCTGAATGACATGGAGCAGAGGCAGAGACCCCTCTCCCGACGGGAGAAACGGACCCTTTTCCATATTGAAAAACCTTGCCTCTTCGGATGTAGTCTTGGGACATGGCCACTCCTGAAACGTGATCGTCTTTGTCGTCTTTCTTGGAGGATTTGGCTTTCTTTACTTCTTTCTCTTTCTTCTTTTCTTCTTTTCTCTTTGCTCGCTCTTCACTCTCCTTGATTTTCGCATCGCTCTTCTTCTTCTCTTTTTCTGCTTCAAGCTTCTTCTCTTCGGCCTTGGCAATCCCTTTTCTGACAGTCGGTGACATCTTTCTCCACTCGTCAGGGGTATATTTTGAAGGCCTTGGAGTAGTTGATATTCTGCGAAAACCACGTTCATCAATACGATATGGATGGCCGCGAGCATTGAGTTTCACCCATTCACCATCGTCATTCAGGTATACGACCCCATCTCCACCCTTTCCAACGGAGTAATGTTCAGGTCCTCCTTCTGGGATATGAAGATCTGGATGTGCTGGCTTATCGATACCTGGTGGTCCCAATCTTTCCGATATTGCATCAAAGTGCCTTTCAGCTTCCAACTCTCCATCAGTTGGTTCCCGTGGGACCTTCGACGAAGGTACACCACCACCACCATGACCATCGTCATCATCTCCACCATCATCATCATCATCCGGTGGAGGTGGCGGTAGAATTTCTGGGTTTCCTTCAAGACGATCTTTCACTTTCAATCCTTCAATGGAAACATTGATCCTTTCATACTCTAACTTGCATGGGAATTCAAGGGGTTCCTTTAGCTCGACCCTTTCGGTATAGTGTGGAGTCCTCAGCTTTGCGATGGGCTTCTCCGCATCATAAGCCAAGTTCTGCTTGCTCCAATCACATAGTGCCCATACCCTGTACTTCCTCGACCAATGCAGCCCGGGGCCAATGGAGTATCCGGCGAACACTCCAGGGATTCCCATAGGGTCAAACTTGTGTTGTTGTTCTCGTTCACGTGAACCACTGGGCTTGAAGTACACGAGGGCACCAAAGGGTATCATCTTCCCTTTGAATTCTTCTCCATGAAGTTTGCACCAAGAACTTACCTCATCGTCGTTGGGCTCGATGTTGAGCAAATGGCTCACGCATCTGATGGCATACATCCAAAAGCATGGTGGAATTCCTGCCTCAAGTAGACAGGTTGTTGTTGCCACGAGCACGAATTGGTTAGTTCTCTCTGCGAGCGAGTTGTGCTTGGTCTTTCCGGCCAAGGAAGTATCCATTGGGATCTTTAGGATCTTCATTGCCTTGTCGAACTGTGGGGCATCATCGGAATATGCTTCTCGAATC
Source organism: Cladocopium goreaui (assembly GCA_947184155.2). Classification (NCBI taxonomy): domain Eukaryota; class Dinophyceae; order Suessiales; family Symbiodiniaceae; genus Cladocopium; species Cladocopium goreaui. The sequence continues at coordinate 128,709 of CAMXCT020001709.1, read as the reverse complement.
TTACGACGGCCCATGAACTGTTTGACCGCCCGTATAACGGCGTCTGTGTCCTTTCTGGCAGAAGGATAAGACTGAAGCATTCCTGTATATCTATCCCTGATGACAAAGATGGTTTTGTCGTCGCCATAGTCCTGTTCAGCAATACGACGGTTGTCAACGTAGTCGAATGTGATCAGGTCCCCAAACTTCGTGAGCTTACGCTGAAATGCACCTCTGAACGTTTTCCTGTGCTTCATCTTGGCACGCACGCAAGACTCACAGTAAGGGTTCTTATAGCGATGAGTTAGAAGGTGAACCTTCGATCGTGCTTCATTCTTCAAAGTTCCCCTCTTACTCAATCGGACTCCTCCATCTTCCTCATCAACATCAATGACATCATCGTCGTCTTCACCTCCTCCATCTTCAGGAATTTCTTCAACTTCAATTGGATGATCCTCATGGATGTCATCAGGTGCGATGCTGGGATCGTATCCGTCGTCCTCAAACTCGGCATACTCGTCAGCATAGCATGACATTTCCTCAGCATCGCCTGCATCACTTCCAACAGCCGCTTCATGTTGATCATCTCTTACCTTAGCTTTCTTACGTTTCTTCATTGATCTCTTGGGTGATTTAACATTGGATCGTCCAACGGAGTCGGAAAGATCTTCAAGTTCATCCCCACTTTCTCCATCTATGACCAAAAGACCTTCACCTTCCGATGTTGAGCATCCATCATCAAGAATTGCCATGATCTTCTCCACACAAGATGATTTCAACTTGATCTTTTCTTGATCGACGCTCACATAGGGAATATAGTCTTTAACAGTCATCTCGATGAAGTTGCCATTTGGATCCAACATGAATGGAGTTCTTCCGGTCGGCCATACAAAAGAGTAACCAAGATCAACGCATCGCTTTCCCATGGAGAGCACGGAGGGTGTGTCCTCCAAGATGTGAGCTTCTGCTGGTTCGCTAAATGCCTCGAACTTGATGTTTGAACGTTTGGTCGAACACGTTACCCCATTTGCTGTATGGAAGTTGACGACCTTGTCATCGTATGTTGGGAGATCCATTCTACTTATCCGTGTGGATGAAATGAGATCATGGCCACTTCCAGAATCCAATATGAACCTCTTATCTCTCTCTTCAACAGGAACAGTGATACACATTGTGTTGCCCCTTTTACCATATCGACCTTCAATATGCTGAACATAGTTTTCCACAAATACTTCCCTGGACACCTCACCGTCCTCGACGTCGAGTCTGATCAGGATGTCCATGCTAGGGCCGACTATGATCAGGACTTCATCAATGTCACTGTGTTCACCCTTCTCATCGATCAGAATAGCCATTGCTTTCCCTCGGCTCGAAGCTAACCTGCATGAATAAGACCATTGCTCATCTTTCCTTATCTGATCAGTGGGCTTGCCAACTTTACCATGACCTTTGGGGATGGTTTGGGATTTCCGGCTGCACTTCACGAAGTCCTTCTTCACGTAAGTTTGAACTTGAGTTTTAGACTCATCAAATCTGATCTTCTTCTTGATCACGTTCGATGCAACCTTATGGAACGTCCCTTCATCATCACTCCAATCATGGATAAGTGCAGGAGTAGCCTTTGAGCTTGGTGCTTCAGTGTTTGGAGCAGTGTTGAATAGATGAGGATCGTGGCGTTTGTTGCATTTGTCTCCATACCGACACTTGCCCTTAGCCCAATGCCAGCATGGTTCATCAATCTTCTTGGTCTTGTTTGCCGGAGACTGACTTCTTGGAGTTCCTGGCTTCCGACCGTTGCCTTTTGCATTCTTGTTCGCATCAAATACCTTTTGGTCGTGACTATATTCACAATCCTTGCCTTTTCTGCATGCTTTCTTGATGAAATGGAAATGGCATGGGATCTTCTTCTTGGATCTTGGGCTGGTACTTCGGCCGTTTGATCGATCCTTCCCTTTCCCTTGACCTTTTCCTTTTCCTTTTGCATGCTGTTTAGGCTGAGGTGATGGTAGAACTGGAGCTGCATCGGCCTTGGCCTTCGCCTTGGGCGCTGCCTTCTCCTTGGGAGTAGCTTTAGGCTTCGCTTTTGGATTTGCATCCGGTGCAGCAGCAGTTGGGTTCGGAGCAGGAGCTGAAGGTTTGCCGCCGCCTGCAAAGTCTCTCGCATACTTCTCTCTGGCTGCCACATGCTTGTCCTCTCTGATTCTGGAGATGTGCCTTTCGATGACATCCAACAGGTAGCGATAATTTCGTCTTTGGTCTCCTTCCATCCATGACTCGTACTGCTTGATATCAAACATCATAAGACTCGAATTTCGAATCTTCTTGTATAGAGCGTCACGAAGCCAATCATCAGGAGGTACGTCATCCGGCATCATGTTTGATACCATCTCCATCCATTTCTCATAGAACACTTCTAGGTTCGAGTCACCGAGATACTTCATCGATACGATGTGCTCCATGGTGAAGGATGTTTCTCGTTGACCTGGGGTTCTGAAGTGCTCCAGAATCAAAGCCAAGATTTCCCGTCCCATGACATAGGTTCCTCTTCGGCTATGACTTTGTGTTCTCAATCTCAATTTGATCGCTACATGACGAGCAACATCACCGGCTTGGGCTATCACGTTTGACAATGCAATTGACAACTTGGCGTCGATGGACTGATACCGTTGCCCCCCACTGTCATTCAACAGCTCGATGTCAGGATTTGGTCGAATAGCCGGCTGTAGCCATGCCTCCCATGCGGCTTTATCCCCGTCATTTGCCGAAAGAACAACACTCTTGATGAGATCTGATTGCCAAACCCCAAGATTCTGTTGCTTTGGCCATGGGCTAACATAGACTTTGTCAGCCTCTCGTCTTGACATTCTTGGTACTTCTTCCGCAGTGTAAGCCGCTGTGGAGACATCATCTGCTGAATCGCGTTGTGATCCTCGAACCGATGGCAAACCAGGAGGTTCAGGAGGTGGTCCTGGACCGTTAGGCCCAAAAGGGTCCGGAGGTCCATCAGGGTCAGGCGGACCGCCCCATCCACTCGGTGGCTTGTAGTATTCCCTCTCAGTTCCGCCAGCGATCTTGTTGTCAACCTCTTTCAGTAGATCAGCGATTCTTTTGCTTGATTGAGAATGCTGTGGTTGTTGAGGAGGTACAGCATGCCCACGATAGGAATGAGCCACATTTGTCTCATAAGTCAACTCCTTGTCGATCTGCGAAACCCAAGATTTCAGAATAGCGTTTTCACAGTTAGCCTCACTCACGTCATTCTCCAGTTTGTCGATGACCAGTCTGGATGCGAGATCGGAGTTGGGAATGCCTGCCGAATAGGGAAGTGTGTCAGGACTGATCCTAGCCATAGATGTTTCAGAATCCTTGAGACTCTTTCTCAGTTCATCTAAGTGACGTTTCATGTCAACAATCTCAGAATTCTTGATGCCAATCTTTTCATCCCTATCCTGGATTTCCCCCATGAACATGCATGATCTCTCATATTGTTGAACACCACTCGCCAATTTTAATTTTCGCTCACTCTCTAGTTCAGATCTTAGAGTTCGGGCCTCAGCATTGGTGAGGGACGACGCCCCTACATCCGCAACTTCAGCCAACCTTTCTTTTAACAACAAGTTCTCTTGTAAGCATTCATGAACTTCATGATCTAGATCCTGAACCCTGATTTGAGCGATCTTAGCTTGATTACGTAGATCTTCAACAAGCATCTCTTCGGGGCCACGACCGTCGGTCGTAGAACCCTGAGTCAATGATCTTCGTAACTTCGTGTTCTGCAACTTGATCTCATCCTTCAATTCGCAGTTCATCTTCTGCTCGTTGGCATAGAGCTCTTCATAGTGCTCTGCCCTTGCGATCGAGTTTGCACTAGCCTGTGATTCAAGCCTCAGGTGAGATATTGCTTCGGCCTCTTGGTTCCTGTATGATGCAATTCTTTTGACGGTATCATGTTCAGTGTTTCGATGCTTCAGATCACTTTCCAATTTGGCCTGATTTGCCTCGAACACCTTCTTCCTAGACTCTCTAGTGATCTCGTCAATACTGCTCTCATACAGCTCGGCCTGTTTACGAGACTGAACCAAGGCTTCACTCAATAGCTGATTTCGCTCAGATAATTCATGAACTGTAATTGATTGTTGCTGGCTAATCACTTCAAGTTGATTACTAGAGGAGGATGCCATTTCAGATCGATTACGATATTCCATGATTGAGTTCTGGAAATCATTTTGCATTTCTTGACCTTCATTGTATAGTCGATTGGCAATATCGGTGGTTAAGACATTGGTTTGATGAAGTTGTTGTAGTCTTGCCTCCGTATTACCCAGTAGTCCTTGAAGGTGATGTACTTCATCCTTGTACTCCTCCTGGATCTCCATACCACGTTGATGGATCCGTCGTGCACCATGTTCCATTAGGGCACCTCGGCGTTCAAGGTCTTGGATGCGTATTGTTGCACCTTCATCTTCCTGAGATGCTACCATTAGTTCTGCTTGATATTCTGCAACCTCATTTGCGGAACATGACAATCTATGATTGAGTGCATTGACCTCATCAAATACATTCTGATTGTGTTCCCGAAGATACTCAGTGAACCTGATCTCGATGTCATGAATCAGTTGATCCCTGGATGCAGCGTATGCTTCCATGTTGTTCAGCTGATTACGTAGGGATTGACATTGTGCCCGTAGTTCTTCTATCATGGCAATAGGTTCACTAGCCACAGAAGTATCCGTTGATCTCCTCTTAACACGACTATCCCCGGTCCTCTCACCAATTCGGTCGGTCACGGCCCTGGTGGATCTGTCCCTTGGAGTAGTACGTCCTCGAGATGGTCGATGCCCTTGGCGGACAACATCACTCCGAGCACTGTTTCGAGAAGATCTAGGTGTACTTTGGGTGGATATTCTTCGTCTGTTTGATGTGACTTGCCATCCGGACTGTGTAGTTCGGGTAGAGCGTATCCCGCCACTGTCTGCCGTGTCGCCAGGGGAAGATTGATTGACCTCCTCGACCGGCATAGCAGCGTTCTCATTGAAGGTAAACTGCGTGGTGCGCGAATCTCCGCTGCCGCCTTGCATCTTTGCGATGGTGAGCTGATTGGTCCTTTGCGTCCTCAATCAATTGCTCAGAAGGCCCGGCTACCAGCACGCAGGTACCACTCTCCCGGCGGGAGAAGTGAGCCCTTACGGCTGATAACCTGTGAACAAATGAATCCTTGTTCCGGATGTAGTCGAATGGTAGTACCTTGTGTGCTGGTTATTACCGAACCTCACCCAGGCATTGCAGTCAGCGCGCAGCCGTTTTCCTCTTGCGGGCGCTTGAGCCATGATGGCCGTAACATTGTTCATTGTTACATGTGCTACCGCTGTGTTCCCTTTGACAAAATATATATATATATATTGATATATCATGTTCTTATTTACTTGAATTTAAGATCGTTGTATTTATATCAGTGTATTCCATAATATCTATATCCTTGGATGATGTCAGCAAACTTTATTCACCCTTGGCTTCTGATTGGGCTGGCAGGACATCACCTTTTCGTACCCCGTTGATAAACCCCAACAGGTAAATCATCCCAAGGCCCTAGGGGTAGACCATGGTATAGCGTATACTCAATACATATCAATACCCCAAATTGGGGATGGTTTACTACAATGTGAGGCACCCGTTCGATAGCTAAGTTGGTGCAAATAAGTCCAATTTAACTATGGTTTATGGCATTTATAACGAACTAGTTACTGGGGCTTTTGTTAACCAACTTATAACTGGGGGGCCTCACATTGTATTGACTTTACCACATGATGGCATGACCATAAATGATCATAAATGCCGTACTGTATGGCCTAGTTGAATGACACTTATAGCCCAGTTATGCCCAGTTTATTGTAGATATCAATGGGAATTTCAGGATCCTAAAATGCAATTTTCAGGCCATATTTTCTAGGGATATCCCCTTGCATAGGCCTTACATAGACCTTATATATGGTAGGTACCTCCAATTTAGGAACCTGAAATAGCCAGTGAAGATATTCATGAGCGCTATGACGCTACGTTGTAACACCATGGCATGCTATGGCTATGGGTCCGAAGCCAGTCCCATGAAAAATGGATAGCCTCTGGTAAACTAACATTGGGATTTAATGGGATTTTATGATGGTTTAATGGGTTTTTATGGTGGTTTAATGGGATTTAATGGGATTTAATAGGATTTACCCTCTGGTAAACATACAAAAAACTACGGAAAATCACTATTTTTTGATAGGAAATTTCACTACGTATTTCTGGGCCATTTTCAATAGCTATTTTGACATAACCAGAGGGGAGTTGATACATCCAAAATGGCCAACTCCAGCAACCCTGGGGCTTGGGGGAACTTTGACCCATAACCATATACCCTATTTCTGAGTGAATGAAGCCAGAAACAGGGTCTAAAAAGCAGCGTCTTATCAAGTGATTCAATATCTCCAGTGATTTTTGACTTCTTTCTGAGTTGATTCGGAGGTTTCCTTTTTTTGTAAGGGCTACCACTAAATCATCCATTTCTGATTGGGATTTTCCATTGTAAACCATCCCCCGCGTTTTTGTGCTACCCCCATGACTTGTTGGAAAGCTCCATTCATTGGTGACCTCAGTAAATTCCGTGCTTCGAAGAATCAGCCACGCCAGGGGGTGGCCCGAAACGTAAATGGGTGAAGAACAAACAATGATATATGGAATATCCCCACTGGATTATAAACCATATATAAATCATATATGGGTTACATGATAGGAGTTCTATATATGGATCACAAACAAAGGGTTTGATTGGGCCCACACATCTGAGCAGTCTGCTTTTTTCGCACCCAAGATTATTTCGACCTTCCGCCAAATCATGTTCATTAGATGATATACCCTCTAGTAAACAAACATAGCTATGGAAAACCACCATTTTTAATGGGAAATTCAACCATTTCTATGGCCATTTTCAATAGCAAAGTGTTAGTTTACCAGAGGGTATGTAACCCGATTGAAACCGTAGTAAGTAACATGATATTTAAATTAATCTGCGGTACTCCAACCCGGCCATCGAAAACTCCACAGTTTAAGTAAATTTCTCTAACCGATTTGAGCAGGTGACCTTCCCTTGTTTCATTATGAAAACACTCCAACAAAATGCTGGTTGGTGGTGCAACAACCATCTTGAAAAATATGAAAGTCAATGGGAAGGATGACATCCAGGATTATCCCATATATGAAATGGAAAATAAAACATGTTCCAAACCACCAACCAGAAATGACACTGATCCAAGCCGGCAAAAAAATGTGACCCCATTTTTCACCAACCAAAAATACCCTCCAGTAATCAAACATGGCAATGGATAATCTCCACTTTCTAAATGATTTCCCACAAAAACCTCCATTTATAGGGGATGGTCAAGCTCGTCACGTCTGAGCCGTCTGAGCAAACCGGAGGGTAAGTATGGTTTATATTAGATATCTCGAACTAGTTAATGGAAATTATAAACCAAGTTTCTGGAAACTACTGGAGGGTACCCTCTGGTAATTTAACATAGCTATTGAAAATGGCCATTTATAGTTGATTTTCCTATTAAAAATGTGATTTTCCACAGTTATGTTAGTTTACCAGAGGGTATTTTTTATGAACCAATTGACCCAAGCATTGGTAATCCATTCCAATCCGCTGAGCTTGGTCATCCATTAGGCTTGATGAATCATAGCCATTGCAATAATCCATTAAAGCTGCTTACAACTAGAGTAACTAGGGTTATATGACCAGTTTGTGATGATTATAAATTATAAGTACGTATAGTTGCCCTCTGGTAAACGTTTACATAGCGACTTCGAAAATCACCTTTATATAAGAGGTAGATCAACGAACATTTCATGGGCCATGCCTTCCATTTCACAAACTGTGAAAAATTACCAGAGGGTAAATCCCATTAATATCCCATTAAATCACTATAAATCCCATTAAATCACTATAAATCCCATTAAATCACTATAAATCCCATTAATATCCCCCGTGAGTTGAATCACCCGGTGGCCTTCTTACTCCAAAGGGTTGTGCTCCCCGTCTCTGGCTCTAGAACCCATGGGGAGCATCCTTGGCGTCGCATAACACTGGATTCACTGGATGGGGCGGGGATGACTTTCATGGCTATAACCATGGCAATCGTTGGTTGACCTAAAGAAAAAAGTTTTTTTTAAAAAAAAACTGATTTTCCATAGCCACGTTAGTTTAATAGTTCAATAGAGGGTGTTTGATGGGATATGTTTTATCAACCATGAACAAACCATTCTGTAAACAGTTGGAATGCTTAATGGGTATGACAGTATAGCATGGTACCCTCTGGTAAACTAACAGTTTGCTATGGAAAATCACCATCTTTTATGGGAAAATCAACTATAAATGACCATTTTCAATAGCTATTTTGACATAACCAGAGGGTATACCACCATGGCAATCACAGCTTGTTTTCCCCATGAGTTGGAGCAACCTATGTCACTAGCCATGTCAGTACTTCTCACATGTGCCATGGTCGATGGTACCCGAAATGGTAAACGTTTACATAGCGAACTGGAAAATCACCATGCTATTAATGGGTAAATCAATATATAAATGGCCATTTTCAACAGCTACGTTGAATTACCAGAGGGTATGTGTTGTATGCTCCATCCATCCCATGGGAATCCTTCCAGTGGATTCCAATTCGAAAGATTGATGACCATCCCGCGACTGTGTATCTAAGTCATCACCATGGCACACAACTGTTATCTCAACCCTGGTGTCTTGCGAATCTGGTGTCTTCCCTGGGAATCCAACAACGGCACTGATTTGGGCAAACCATCAAACATAAATGATACCCTCTGGTAATTTGTAACATAGCTATTGAAAATGGCCATAGAAATAGTGAATTTCCCATTAAACATGGTGGATTTTCCATAGTTTTTTAAACGTTTACCAGAGGGTATACACCTGTTGTAAAAAGGACATCCGTCACCTGACTGGATTCTGGTCATTGTCATCACTCTAGCCATCAACAAAACTGGATTTGTATACACAAAACACCAATATACGGTGGTATATTATTGATACATATTGATAATACAAAAACATTTGTATACCAGTGGCAGTGTCACTACTTGCTTACAACTCCAATTTTACCTTTGAATCTACGCGGTTACTCCAATTCTACCTTTGATAATTCTTACTCATCCTTACACTTTAACATGGCTTTGTCATGCTTTGTCTGAAAATGTGGCCTCTACCTCCCTTTATGGCAGGTTCATGAAAAATCAGCATTCGGTACTGGATGGAATTCAAAAGAAAAACAAGAATTCCCATGTTTTTTTTAGTTTAATCCCATGATCTCCGCATTCTACCCACCATTTTTCTTACAAAAAAAAAACACAATTTCGAAAAGAACGCCGCGTCTTCCGCGGAATCTCCAATCCAATCCCATCGCTTTCCGCCAAGTGTCGAATCATGGGCGCGCCAATCAAACATGGCCTCGGAATACAAATGAACTTACTGGTAACCATGATGGTACTATGACAATACATTACCATGGTTAATATTACTATGGTTACTATGGTTACTATGGTTACTATGGTTACTATGGTTACTATGGTTACTATGGATCATGATAACATTAATAGGATTGATAACTGGTTGGTGGTATACCTACCTCTCTGAAAAGTATGAGTTCGTCAGTTGGGGTTATGAAATTCCCAATATATGGAACAATAAAAAATGTTCCAAACCACCAACAAGATTAAATTAACTTACTGGTGCTAAACGTAGGGATTTTTTTGGAATGGGGAAATGGGATTATTATTGATAGTCATTGTGGATCATTCCCTCATTCCCTACGTTTAGCGCAAGTAAATTAAATGGAAATGACATTCTCATTCAATTCAAATGAATCCCATGGGCCCTGGGAATATATCAAAAAAATGAATACCATTCAATGTTTCAAAATCATATATCAAAATGCCCATTGAAATGAAATGACATCATTTGAATGACATTCCCATTACTGGAATTAGTGTTTATATTCCCAATTAAATGAAATGAAATTCCCATTCGTTGGGAATAAATAAACAAAGCTAATTGGAAGTCACAAATGTTCAATGGAATTGGAAGTTAGTGCGGACAACTTCCAACGACCACTGTGCTATGGAAGTTAAAATTAAAGATTCATTGGGAATATATATATATACATAAATCTCATTCAGGGTTGCAAATTCCATCATTTGGAATTGGGAATGGAAATTCTATAACCATGGGATATAAAACATCACAGGTGTTTGATGCATAAAATTGTGGGATAAAATATTTCGATTAATATCCCATCCTAATTCATGGGGAACATGGGATACATGATATATCTCATTACATCCACTATTGATATTTTGCAGTGAACTCTGGTACCCTCTGGTAATTTAACATAGCTATGGAAAATCATCATTTTTCATGGGAAAATCCACTATAAATGGTCATTTTCAATAGCTTTTTGTATGTTTACCAGAGGGTATATTATTGGAAAAAACGATGGGAAAAAGGTGGGAGATGTCATGGGGATTTTTGTTCATGGCATATAACTAACCACTTGGTGTAAAGTACATGGGTATAAACATCAGATGTTATCCCCCATGATTTTGGACATACCCTCCGGGAATCAACACTGGCAATTGAAAATCCTTTATTTCTAGATGATTTTCAGTGTAAAACTTTCATATATATATAGGGGATGTTCAATTGTCATGCTTGATTACCGGAAGAATTATGGTCATTTGCGGACTTATGAGTGGAACTGCCCTAAAGAACGCACTATTTTGTGTGTGTGATTGTGGGTGCAAACCTGGTTGATGGTTAGTAGTCGGGTTAAACGGTTTAACCAAGTGCTTTGATGGGGCTTACGGACCAATCCTATATAGCAAAATAATCGGTAGAACCCTGTTTACAAACCGAATATGTATAAATATGTGCTATCTTGGGGATGTAAGCAACAGAAATCGACATTTAGCCAACAACAAAGGGATCTTCAAGCAAAACAATAGAATGGTAACAACATTTTGACCCAGACATACCCATACTCAAATGCGCTAGCTATAAGGTTTGATCCACTCTAGTGAGGAAATCATGGCAACAAAAATGAAATTGGGTCAAAATTATATTTTGTGCTATTTTTGTACTTCACAGGAAGGGCCCCCCCTTAGGTAAGTTGAGTTGTAGCGAAGCTACGTAGGATTTATGGTGGATATTCCGTATCTGCATTTCATCCAACGTTAATAGATTATTTTCATATACCCCCAAAGAGGCATTAGTCCTATACATCTACCTATTTGAGGAACATTAACCATATATCTAATATTCTATAATAATGTAATATCATATATATCAATATAATATGGATTACATATAAGTAATTAAATAATGTAGTTAACTATATTTACATATTATCCAATATAATATTCTATAACCAGATATAATTATATAATCCATAGTTAGCCCATGTTTCTGTTGTCCAATTGGATCCAATTGGGATATACGACAATGTTCCATGGAACTTGGAACTGGAAGGCCCTGGTGAAGATCAAACTTCTTGGTAAATGGATGGCTATCCTTCCAAATGTGGTGTATATATATATATATACATATATGTATATAATTATATCTGATGGTATATGGTATATAGTGGTTGTATATCCCATGAAATCTCCCTGTATCCCGATTTATAATGATTTATATCCCCAATCATATCCACAACATTATCCCCCCATTTATATACCCTCTGGTAAACTAACATAGCTATTGAAAATGGCCATTTGTAGTGGATTTACCCATTGAAAATGATGATTTTCCATAGTTATGTTAGTTTACCAGAGGGTAATAGGTATTGACTCCTTCCCATGAATGTTTTCCAAACAACCAATAACTATGACGAGGCCCGAAGGCCTTCCCATGAATGTTTTCCAAACAACCAATAACTATGACGAGGCCCGAAGGCCCGAAGGCCCGAAGGCCCGAAGGCCCGAAGCTCTCTGGGTCTGGTGGTCGTATGTGTTACACTCTGGTAAGCATACAAAAAACTATGGAAAATCACCACGTTTAATGGGTAAACCAACTATAAACGGACATTTTCAATAGAAAACTGTTAGTTTACAAGAGGGTATCTATCAAATACCCATAACTGTGCCGCTTAATCAGCGATTCTCATCCCCATGTTTGACGGTTAAACCTGTATGTCAGACGATATCCCCACATCATAATCTCATCATATCTCTAGATCATATCTGGTTGGTGGTATACCTACCCCTCTGAAAAATATGAAAATCAGTTGGGATGATTATTGCCAATATATGGAAAAATAAAAAATATTCCAAACCACCAATCAGATATTGTGGTTCTTGTATAATTCCTCCCATATTTGTAAAACTAGAGCAATATCCCATTGTATCCACAAAACCCCCATTGTATCATGTTGTTCCATGAAATTCTCATTGGTTGCAATTCTATATCCCATATCATATCCCGTTCTATCCCCACATTATTGTTTTATGTTTCAAACCGTTATATAATATCTCCAATCATATCCCATATCCATTAAATCCCATCGCATTCACAATCACATCCCATGTCATATCACAATGATCTTCCATTAAAGTGGATAAATTATCATATTTCACCCATCTGCACGTGTCAAAATACCGTGTCAAGGTTTCCTCTCCAATAATACAATGATCTCCCCATAGCCAAAAACAACATATGGGAAAAACGCTGACTAGTTGATGAAGAATGATCTCCCCATATCAAACACCCCGTTTTCAACGCTGCTTCAAAACCCCCATTGTTCAACGCTGCTGCCCGTTGTGCCACCGTTGCCACCGTTGCCACGACCCAACTCGTCCAGGGGACAGAGTGAACTTGGACGGATCATTGGCCAAATCTACGTCCTGGAGCACGGTCGTGTTGAAAAACGAATTCGGAGGTTGTTCCGAAGGAATTGGGGGAAAAGTAGGAGGGATTTTATGGGATTGTTCCGAGAATTGGGATATATATCTATAATATATATCTATAATATATAATATATATATATATAAATTATATATATAGTTATATGTAATGGTATTTAAACCAACCAACATTGGGATGTATATTAAATTCTATTTATATGCTTTGATGGTCATCAAAGCAGCTCAAATGGATCATCTCACATGGATTATCACCCGTGAGCAGGCACGCCCATGTCATAACTGGTTGATGGTTATATGGATATACTGTTAAAATGAGATATATGGTTAATATGTATGGAAATAAATATGGTGATCTTGCATAATATGGTTTATCAATGATATTACTGGTTGGTGCTTTGAATCCCTCTGAAAAATATGAGTTTGTCAGTTGGGATCATGAAATTCCCAGCTGAATGGAAAAATAAAAAATGTTCCAAACCACCAACCAGATAATATTGATGGTTAGATAGAGTCATATATCCCGTTGTTTCCCATTGAATGTTCTCAGAAAGCATCCCATCAAACATCCTCATATATTACTGTATTGGTGAGTCCTGTTCTTAACCCATAATCTACTAGCAAAAACTATGGGATTCAGCAAAACAAACAAGAGATTCGGATTAACACCAAACCTACGATCATGTGGTTGCGAAACTAAATTTGTAGTGTAGCTCATTGGCCCTCGCCATTTGGTAAGGATACAAAAAAAAGCCCCGAACAGCTCTCGGAGCTAACCACTGCATAGATATCAAATTCCTGAAATAATGAACAAATGCAATAATACCCTCTCGTAATTTAACAAAGCTATTGACAATGGCCATTTATAGTGGATTTACCCCTCAAAAATTGTGATTTTCCATAGTTTTTGGTATGTTTACCAGAGGGTAGCTTGAAGTTTTCCTATCTTTCTTGGGGTTGCACCCTAGGTATCCTAGAATCGTTGGCGATTTTTGATTCCCCTGTCAGCTGGGAATGATAGGCTTTGACCCATGCCCATATCAACAAAAACGTGTTTGAACAAGTTGAACGTGTCCTTCAAGTTGTCTTCCAGCTGACAATCTATGAGTTCGTCCACCACCTGACAGCGCCAGGAGGAAAAGGTAGCGATCTTTTCCAACAAAAAAACCTAATGCGGTGGTTACCGCAAGTCAAGATAGAAAAGTAAAGTCCGATTCAAAATAGTGATTAGCTACTTCTCTATCGTCTTTGGGGAATTCCGTGTGATAGGTGAATTTTTAAATCATTCACTACGTATCTTGAAATATGAAAGGTCATGCGCTGGTATTTAGCCTTGGGACGCTTTGGATTTTTCCACTCACATTGTCGCAATTGCATTAGTAAAATTAAAGGCACCGGCAAAGTTGCGCCTACGCCTGATGTTTTTCTGTCCGACATAGATTGGCAAATTGGCAATTTCCACCGGCAGATTGGCCTTTTTGTGCGCAGGGGGTAACGCCAAACAATATGAGAATGTGTACGTTGCAACACGTTTGTTCAACTGCTTCGCCTTCTTGTTGTGCAGGCGAACCATCCTCAAATCCTCAACACTCTAACATCATCACCGTATCATATCATCCTCAAATCCCACCACCCTAACATCTTCACCGTATCATATCATCATCAAATCCTCATCACCCTAACATCTTCACCGTATCATATCATCCTCAAATCCTCCGCACCCTACTGTAACAACTTCACCGTATCATATCATCCTCAAATCCGCACCACCCTAACATCTTCACCGTATCATATCATCCTCATATCCGCACCACCCTAACATCATCACCGTATCATATCATCCTCAAATCCTCACCACCCTAACATCATCACCGTATCATATCATCCTCAAATCCTCACCACCCTAACATCTTCACCGTATCATATCATCCTCATATCCGCACCACCCTAACATCTTCACCGTATCATATCATCCTCAAATCCTCATCACCCTAACATCTTCACCGTATCATATCATCCTCAAATCCTCATCACCCTAACATCTTCACCGTATCATATCATCCTCAAATCCTCACCACCCTAACATCATCACCGTGTCATATCATCCTCAAATCCTCCGCACCCTACTGTAACAACTTCACCGTATCATATCATCCTCAAATCCGCACCACCCTAACATCTTCACCGTATCATATCATCCTCAAATCCTCACCACCCTAACATCATCACCGTATCATATCATCTTCAAATCCTCACCACCCTACTGTAACAACTTCACCGTATCATATCATCCTCAAATCCTCCGCACCCTACTGTAACATCTTCACCGTATCATATCGTCCTCAAATCCTCAACACTCTGACATCCATTACCGTATCAAATCATCCCTCAAATCCCACCATCATGGTAGCATTAACATTGGAATCAGTTTCAAGTGAACGTTAACATCCTGCCCCACCCCATCCCAACCCCACCCACATAACAAAGAAAACATGTTCACATATAAAACAAAAATAATAGGCTCTAGCTAAAGTTGAGAAATCAACAAAAACCTGGGACAAATTGAGAAAAAGCCACGAAGCCAGGATGCAGATTTATCAACACCCCTCCTGAAATAAGGCTATTTTGGGGTAGCTACCCCTACTGAACAGAAATCGCTATATATAAATTTGTCCTGAACAATTGCGCAGTGTTCAAAACAAAAAAAATCATGAGCGGTTGGTGGTTTCAACCCTCTGAAAAATATGAAAGTCAGTTGGGATGATTATTCCCAATATATGGAAAAATCAAAATGTTCCTTTTTTCATAGTTCTTCAGCTTTGAATGAGTTCTCAATTCCAAGATCAACCCATAGAGGCCAACATTCCCATACCTCACGTTTGCCACATCCTCGAACTTTAAGGCTTGAGAAGCGTCAAGTTCAAACTCACGCACTCCTTGTCCCGGCTTTCGGGTATCATAACGAGGACCGATGGCAAAATCGCCACTCGTGATAGCTTCCAGATAGGCAGTCAATACTTTCGGAGGCACCTCTAATTCTCTTCGAGCAGCAAAAGGCAGCAGCTGATCCACTGCTTCGAGTACTTTGTCGACCCCTTGTTGCCTTCTGATTCCTCTAAGAAAGCGGGAAAGTGAGCCAATTTCGTCAGCGGTCGGGATGAGGCATTTGTTGAGCCAGTGTTTTGGATCACAGAATGCTTCTAACAATTGTTTGTCACTTTTCAAAATGTAAGACCCTGGAATAGCTAAACTGCGTCTAAAGCTTTCTAGCACTTCTCTTGGTATAGGCTGGACCTTGCCACCCATTTTGAGCCTGAGAAAATAAAAATGTTCCAAACCACCAACCAGATGATTTTGCCAAAAAATAATGGGATTCAACCAACACATACTGGAAATTGAGAGAAACTCAGTAGCTCTGAGCAGCTCCCGATTGGGCAACTATGGATACCTCTCGGAGCTATACTGAAGTCCCTCCAAACCACCGGAAAGCATGGAAATTGCTTGGTAAAACATGTGGCAATGGGGGCAACAAAAATAAGGGGATGGGAGCAACGCAGGAATTGTTCAATCGGAAAATCAAACGGTTTTTCAACCCTGCCTTTTTTTGGCATATAATGTGGTTAAAGCAATGCCATAAACCATCCCCCAAACCACCATAAATAGGTGAAGTATGTTTACCATTCCCAGTCATGGGTATAGTTTATTGTTTTAACCACATGATTTGGGATAATAATGGGGTCTTTTCAACCCCCGGTCATTCGTTAGCGTGTCCAACGCGGCGCGGTGTCATCATGATTGCCAAACCATCATACGGGACGTTAGGTACTGGTAAACATACAAAAAATTATGGAAAATCACAATTTTTAATGGGTAAATCAACGAAATACATGGCCGTGTTCAATAGCTATGTTGGTTTACCAAAGGGTTTGGTTGATATTCCTGGCATCTCGTTGGTCAAACCCCCGTAGGGCCACACCTGGTTCTGGATTTCGGCTTTTCCAAATGATGGGAGGTATCCCTATCCCATGTTATCCCCATAGCTCTTGATGCATTCAAAGCTCTTTTTCAAAGGTCATGATGGTTGAATCACTTACCCTCTGGTAATTTAACATAGCTATTGAAAATGGACCATTTATAGTTGATTTACCCACTAAAAATTGTGATTTTCAACAGCTATGTTAGTTTACCAGAGGGTAAATTCCCCACTTCACGGTGATCTTCCCATTAAAAATTCCAAGCTAGGTAGGTGATTTCCCGATGTTCCCAGTCAAATCTACCACTGACGTTGCGTATCATCATTTTCCGCCAATATCATCATGAAATCTCACCATGATATCCAATTCTAGCCAATCTTAGATACCCCGCAAAAAAATAAATTCGTTGCTGGTTAGTAGATATTCCCATTAATACCAAAAGACTGAAGGCTTACAGTATCCATGTAAGATTGACCTAGAAATTCTAGCCAATCTTTCCCCATTTTTTTCCCCGTTTTCCTTGGTTCATTGCCTTAAAATTCCATGAAATCCGCCCTCGAACCCCTCGCCTGCTGCCGGCTGGCATTGTCCACATGACCTTTGCCCAGTACGTTGGTGGCCTGCGCAGATCCTATGGGAAACATCTGGGATTTCGGAAAAATATGGAAAAATGGGAATTTCTAATGGGATTCCTGGGTGGGTTTAGAAAAAAACATGATGCCAGAATTCAATGGGAATTTCGAATTACCCATATTTTAGTAAGATGTTCCACTACGAGCCATCCTTTTTAGGGATAGCCTATTTATGGAACCCCCCATATAACAATGGGAATTTCAGGACCCTAAAATTGAGGCACAGTACCATGAAGTTTAGGTTATATATCTATATATATAATGTGATTCTCCCATTTAAGCTACCTCAGGTCGCTTGTCTTCGATTGGTCAAACCTGCCTTCCGATAGGCACTGGCTCAGGAGAGTTTGGATGCTGGGCGGGAGGGCTACTTAGCCTTAGAGCCATAGGACGTGAGCCAGCGCAGCGGAGCCTTATTTTCATTATGTGGATGATGACGTGCACCTCACTGTAGTCCATGAAACTACTTTCAAACAACCAAAACCTCGGGAAGTGGAATGGCTTTGGGGACCAAAAAAAATGTGGTCAGATAAGGAATCCCCCCAATTTCAAAACGATGCTTCCAAAAATGAGGAGGTTGCTCCTACACTTGAGGATGACAATTCGCAAAATGATGACAATACAGACAAACAAGATGGAGATGGAAAGAAGGGTCACCGGGAAAGGTCCCCTCGACGGACTTCTCTTGGTCAAAATGATGTGAAACCTGAGGACCCTGACACTATCCTGCTTAAGGACTTGAACAAGGCTGGCATTTCACCTGCCTGGACCATCAAGGATGGAGGTGGCAATGGGGATTGTGGATATAGAAGTGCTGCTTTGTCAGTTGCTCAGTCACAAAACAAAACACTTTCACCCAGCGGTTTAATTCGCGAGGCTGCCAACTTGAGGGTTCTGACGGTTGGGAAACTTCAAAAACACCCCAAATTTAAGGACAAATGGGCTCCAGATTTGTTGGAAAAGCCAAATGAAGCCATTGGAATGACTGAGCCGGCCAAGACTTTTGACGAGTACACTAATTGGGTTGCTAATCAAGGGTATTGGATTGATGGTCTTCAATGGAAGGCTTTGGCTGAGAGAATTGAAAGAGATGTTGTGATTTTCAAATGGCGAAGGTCGGAAGGTATCTGGCAAAGATTTCTTGTGTCCGGGAAAGCTAATGGTAAATCGCCTGACTGCAAACTCTCACCACTTCTCTTGGTTCTGAAAGATAGTCATTATAGGACTCTTCTGAAACCTTCAGCTGACACCGTCACTCCTCCGCTGTGGCTTCACGAAACCAGTGAACAGCACCGCAGCTGTCTCAGAGGTGCTGCACCTAAAACCAAGGAGCTGAAAATTTTCGAACTCAAAAAAGGAATCGCGCGCTCCTCAGGCTCCACAAAAGCCAGCAGCTCGGAGCTTAAATCGAAACAGGAAGTTTCGAATGCCTGTTCAATTGCAAACAAAAAAAGCAGGGGACAGAGTCAGAGCGCTGACGACTCTGATGATGGTGATGCGCTTAGTCTCCCCTCTTCCAAGGGGTCCAGAGGGCCCAAAAGTCAGTGCCTTAGCTTGCCTAGCGGCTCGGCTTCTTCAATTCTTTCACTACCAGCTGGATCCAGCAAAGCGTCGCAACGTTGCCTTAGTCGTGTTTCTTCTGCACCTGGAGAGAGGAACTGGAGACCAGGGAAACAATGTACAGCCAAAAATCGCTGTGACTCTAGTATGGCTGACATGTTGTCGCTTGCACCTTCAGATGTTGGCAAGAGTTCAGTACTGTCTTTGCCCTCGGAATCTTCGGGAAGTGTGAAACTCAGTTTGACTAAAGCTCGGCCTGGTCCTAAAGGTTTGAGAACAGGTCGTATCGAAACCGACATCTCTCGTCAAAAAGGAGGCAATAAGGATGCCCAGACAGTCGGCAAGTCTTCCAAGGTGTTGCATGACCGAGGTGACACCAAGGCCACTAAATCAAAAGGACACGGGGATAAAAACAAAATTAACAAAACCAACTTAGAAGGGTTTCGACCGGACACCGCGGCTTATCCCCGCCTTCCCAAAGGCACCAAACGGAAAGCTGAAACGGATACACGCCCTCAGCAAGATCAATGTTGGCATTGCCCCTTATGTCAGCTCAACATCACCATCCCTGCTGGCCCCAACGCCCGCAAACGCTTGTTGAAATTCAAATGCAATCACCTGCAGACCCGGCACACTTGCGAAGAGCGTAGGAGCATTAGGATCCGTGCGCGTCTTGGTAATGTCATGCAGGTGTATGAGGCTTCTGTCCACATCCCCCTTGAGGAGCGCTCTTGGACTTGCAAAGTTTGTTCTGCTGGGCTTCCCCACATCAGCATTAAAGCAAACTTGGAACGGAGCAAAATGGAACATTTCAAAGCTCAACACCCCGACTTGGACCCCAAATCGGCTCAAAGTTTCACTTCCAAGACTGGCATTATCAGGACCCTGCGGGAGGCACAGGAGAACAATTACAAGAGGCTTGCCAAGGTTGCGGAAGCTAAAGGTCACGTCCCGGTTTCCTGTTGGATCAGCCCCAAACCTGGTGCCCCTGATGCTCACAAAATTGTTCTCCCTTTGTGTTCTCGATGTTTGATCACGGGTACTCAATTGAAATTCAAGCGCGCCCCATGTGGAACTACTGAGGTGGCTCCTAGCAAAACTATTACTATCCTTAGAAAAATGATTTTTGATGATCCTTCCAATGCTCTTGCGATTCAGACTTGTCTTGCTTTTGATGGGGAGACCTGGAGGAAGACCAACATCATTCCTAAATCTCACCTTGCTGTTGATCGCATTGCCGGTTATAGAAGTGTTTCCTCTGACAATCATGTTCTTCCGGGATATGAGCAGCTTGGTTTCCCGCGGGGGGAGCAGAAGCTGGCAGACCTCCGACACGGGGGCCACAATGCTGAGAGAATTGGTGAGGCCAGTCACCCTGGCCCTGCAAACATAATCAATCAGATTAGTGTTTACTGTTGCAATGTCCAGTCTGCCACGGGGGCCTGGGCCTTGCTGGAACATGGTAGTTGCAAAACTGACGAGTTGCGGATTTGGTGCTTACAAGAAACCAGGATGAAAGATTATGAGGCTCAAGCATTTCACAGGGCTGCGCAGCGTCGTGGCTACAAGGTTTACCAACTGGCGGGGAACACCACTTTGGATAGGTGGGGTCAACCTCGCGCTGCTGGAGGAGTTGCCATGTTGATTGATAACAGGCTTTCATGTCGCAATCCTTTGTACAAACTGGGTTCCTGCAGTCAAACGCTTGGCATTTGGGTTGAGGATTGGTTTGTTTGCACTTTCTATGCGCCCCCTGACCGATCCAATCGACGGGACAATGCCCAAACCGAGGTTGCTGAACAGATTACAGAAATCTTGCATGAGAGTCAGGCTCAAAGGTGGCTCTTCTGTGGTGATGCCAATGAAATTCCAGGTGACAGTACGATTGAGGCGGCCTTAGTTGCGCAAGGGGGCACCACATTGCAAATCAACCGTGGTACTAGGTGGCAATCTGACCGAGAAATTGACTGGTTCAACTGTAATGATCATAGTCTTTGCTTGCAACCTCAGTGCGTTGAATTGCATGTTTCTGACCATGTCCCACTGTGCCTTCAGATTCCTGTCAGGGACGTTAATTTGCAAATTCAAGCCCTTCAAATGGGTCCTAACTGGGCTAAACCGGCGGGGTTGGACCAAGAAACTTGGAGAGAGCATGTTGAGAAGGTCTGGGAAAACATGTCCGACGATGTTTCGGCTTTTAAGAACTCTCTGACTAGAGTCTCTGCTGATGTGGTGGATGTTGATGCGGACTGGGATAGGTTCATGGTCCTTTTGGACACTCTCATGAGACAATCTTTCTCTGATATCGCTGCTAATAACAACCACCCTGTGATTCAAGCTGAAGCTGGCAAAAGGCTCAAACAAAAGCAAATCAAAGGGCGCATGCCCTCCTTGAAAACTCGACAGCGTCGACGTTGTCATCCTCAGCTGGCTCAAGGGGATATGCAGGTCGCTAAGCTTCGCCGTAAAGTTGCCCGGCTGTTTGAACTTCAGCGTTGTTTGCAGAAGAGCATCAATGAACCAGAAATCAGTGTGCGGCGGCGTTTTCAGAACACTGCCAAAGATTTGATCAAAAAACTGCGCTTGGGATCAGAAGGATGGAGTCTGCGCCATGTCTGGTATCAACTCAATGATGCCAGACCTGCTCTTGCTGAGCTTGAAAAGTCAGTCCGAGAAAGACGGCTGGCTCAGTGGCGTGAACGCAGCGAAAATGATATTAAGTATGCTTCCAAATGGTTGAAAAGTCGAAATAAACCGCAGAATGTTCACATCAGCGTGCAAGGAGCCCCTGAACCAGATCCTAACAAAGCAGTGCAGCATCTACGAAATTTCTGGACTGGCTTCTGGAAAGAAAGTGATGACTCATCACCTGATGACACTGCTATCATCCAGCAACTTCTTCAAGATACTCCTCTCCGGGAGGCCAGCACTTGGGAACCCCCTACTGCCATTATGGTCAAGGCCCAGGCTACGAATAGCCGCGGTTCTGCAGGTGCCGATGGATGGACTGGCGAGGAACTTGGCTCTTTGCCTCTTGGGGTCTGGGAATTGTTTACGGTTTTGAGTGCGAGCTGGCTTCGACAAGGGTCGGTGCCCACTATCCTTCTACAAGCTAGAGCTGTTTTCTTGCCTAAGCCTAACAAAGTTGCGAAGGGTCTTTGTGGACTTGCAGATGTTCGCCCTATCACCGTGCTATCTGCTTGGTGGCGGATATGGCTCAGCGCATGGCTTCAAACAAGTCACATGACTGTTTGGATCTCGGAAGTTTTGGATGAATCTGTTGTTTACGGCAAGCAATCGGATGCCCAAACCAGTGCTGCGGGAATTTTGGATGCCTATGGTAGACATGGCTATTTGGCTTCCCTGGATTTTACGAAATGCTTTGACCTCTTGAGGCCCAGTGCTTGCTGTGCCCTCCTCAAACAAAATGGTTTCTGTCATTTGATGAGCGATCTGTGTAGTCACTTTTGGACAAAGCATGTCCGTTGGTGCACTTGGCAACAAGTGACGGATCACACCACTTTGTGTTCCGGGCAGATGGCGGTTCCTCAGGGTGATCCGTGGGGACCCCTGATGATTGCATTGTATCTCAGTGCTGGCCAGAGATACATTCGACAAAGGCTTCCGCATGTGGCTGGTGCTGCTAGCAACTACATGGATGATCGCTCCTTTACTAGCACCACTGCTATTGGCCTGGTGGAAACTATTCAAGGATGGGCTGAATGGTCTGCTCAAGTCGGCCTTCGTGAAAGTGAAAAGGGTCAATGCACGGCCAGATCACTCAAAAACAAAGAGGCCCTTCAAGCGTGTTTGCACAACCAAAGTATGTTTGTCCAGGAAGCTACGTTCCTTGGGGTGTCCACCCGTGGGGCACCTCGGAGAAATAGCGACAAAGAGAATGCTCGCGTGGCTGATGCTTGCAATCAGTACAAACTCCTTGCTACTCTTCGGCTGTCGGCTGAGAGGTATGCTTTCTACTCCCGGTATTTTGCCATCAGTAAGGTCACATATGGCTGGCTTGGTCGCTCCCCCACTCAAGGGCTTTGCACAAAGCTGTGGAATGCTTTGAAGGCTGGACAACGTGTCACTCACATGGCAAACAGATGGATCAGAGCTATGGTTCATGGAGGACTCAATCATCTTGACATCCTCGCGGCTACCAACCTTCTCCGTGTGGTGTATGGCATCTGGAACAAAGGGCTGGCTTCCTGGAACTCTATTGCGGGTACTCCTGTGGCTACGTTGAGAAAATGGATGCGTGACAAGGGTTGGATTGAATCAGGGCCATGGAATTGGACCCATGAATTTCGTTTGGCCGTCAATTTTCACGATTCTACTTTTCACATTGAACTTGGTAAACATCTTCTCAGAGATGGTTGGCGACTGTGGTGTTGGGATCAAGTTCTTCATACCTCACGTCATGAAGTGCAGGATTTGCATCACACACAAGCTAAGGACCTGTTGTCATTAGACTGGGATCTCATTCGTAAGGTCGCTGCGACCAATGCTGGTTGCAGAACAGTGTCAGTTGGGGCCAGTGTGAGTCCTGCTTGGAGGGGCGAATTGTGTCCCTTTTGTCACAACACCCTTGGTTCCTGGCAACATCTTGCCTGGCACTGTCCTGCCAGTCCGGTTGCTGATCTAAGGCCACACCCAATGCCCATCAAGGCTATCTCTTGGAGATTTGGATGGGACAACAATCCTGAAATTCTTAGGTACTTAGGTTGCGTGCAGCACGCGTTGTGGGACGCGCTGTACAGAACAAATGGTGCCGCCGCTGATGATGTGGAGGTGGCAAGTGATGGCGCTCGCGCTGATGATGCTGCCGCTGATGGAGCGGCAAGCGCTGGCGCTGCTGCTGGTGCTGCTGCTGTTGGAGCGGCAAGCGCTGGCGCTGCAGCTGGTGATTAGCGGCTGCGGCCGCTGTGGTGCGTCGATTTGGCGGCGCTATCACACTTCAAAGAGTTCTTCAGCCATAGGACGTGACAGGCGTCACCCTTTTCGTTTGCTTGTGGACGTGGCCGTTCGAGATCATTGGAACGCTGTGGTCAGCTTGGGTGAAAACAGAAAGATAGCGGATACCTGTGGACAGGGATTTGGTGCCACCAATTGTTTTCCGGAGGTTGGTAACCAATTACAGTTTTGGTGCAATTTAATTCAAGGACTTCCTCATCAACAGGTGTTGCTTAAGCTACTGGTTGCTGCCATTCATACTGGTAGCGGAGCTCCAGTTTGGAGCATCCAGGAAAAATGCCTACAACAGCAGCTGAATCGAGTGAAGCCCAATCGACCAATGGCGTGAGCAACCAGCTGTCGTCCTTGGTACCGACGTTTGACCCAGGAGTTGATGACCTTTTGGTATATCAACAGAAGGTGGAGCTTGTCTATGCAGCCTGGCCGAAAGGCCGTGTGACAGAACTTGTCACCAGACTGATCTTAGGATGCAAAGGATCAGCCTTTGCCAAACTACAGCTTCATCAAGGTGAGCTACTGGATGGTACGGAGAAGTCAGTTCACCGTGTGGTGGAGTTACTAGGAGGCCAATGGGGCAAGATTCCACTGGAGCAACAATACCAAGATGCGGAGAAGGCTTTGTTCGAGACGTCACAAAAGACTGATGAAACCAATGACTCCTATTTGGCCAGGTCAGACGTGATGTGGTCCCGACTGCTAGCGCGAAAAATGAGTCTGGAAGATTTGCAGGCATACATCATGTTGAGAGGTTCACTGTTGACTAGCGATGAAAAGAAGAAGGTGATCTTGGATTCAGAAGTTGATGGTAAACTCACTGTGAAACGTGTGACACATGCAATCAGGACTTTGGGTGCTAGTTTTTTCATGGACATGACCAATCAGAAGAAGGTCAATCGCACGAAGATCTATGATCAAACCGCCTTGCACACTGAAACGGCAGGTGACACCGATGAGATCGAGCCAATTTGCAATGCTCAGGATGAACTCACTGAGGAAGAATTCATCGAACAACTGATGGAACAGGGTGACTCTGACGCACTTCTGGTCGGAGATTTTGAGTTGGCAGCCCAAGACACGATTCAGGAAGATCAGAGTCTTGCCATAGCCCTGACATCATACCAGCAGGCTCGTCATCGACTGTCCGAGAGATTTCGCAACCGTGGTTTCTTTCCAAGCAAGCCATTTCCAGGAGGTGCCAAAGGGAAGTTTTCAAGTGGAAAAGGATTCAACAAAGGCAAGGGTCTTTCGAACTGGAACAGCCGTCCCAAAAAGACCCTTCAAGAACGCATCATGCAGAGCACATGCCGTCTATGCGGACAGCGTGGTCACTGGAAAGCTGAGTGCCCGCAGAGGGGTCAAAGCCAGTCAAGTGCGGCGTCTTCCACAACCGGTGGAAGCATGGCACCCACCACGACAGTGATTTCACATGATGCCACCATGGATAGCCTGCCACTGGAATTTCTAAGCCTGCCTGAAGAGTTTGCTGAGACTCTCGATGCCGATCAGGAGAACACGACCAAACCAAGCCCATGTTTTGCCAGCTGTGTAACCCAGGGTACTCATAGACACCGGTATGTAGGGAGGATTTTGGGTAAATCTGTTGAATGCCATAGGTCTATGTATAGTGGGATAGAACATGGTTGTGCACATGACCGCCTCTGTCAACACCTCAGGAGTGATGGAGCCAAGAGTGAACATGCCAAGAGCTGTCACCAGGACAGCCGCCCTGAACCAAAGTGCCTGAAGTCGCATTTTGCGACACAACATGCCAGATCGCATTTTGCGACCGATGTCAAAAGAACATCCAATGCCAAGGATCCTGGTCCGACACATGTCAATCACTCCGATGACTCTCAGTGCATTTTGTTTGCAACTCATGGAACCTGGGGGGTGCTTGATTTGGGTGCGTCGAAGACCGTGATAGGATCCAACCATGTTGCAGAGTTGATTGATGGACTCAATGATGAAGTCAAGAAACAGGTAACCAGAGTAAAATGCCAGGTAACCTTTAAGTTTGGGAATGAGGGAACCCTCCAAAGTGAACATGCACTGGTGATACCAATTGGACCATTAAAACTGAAAGTAGCCGTGGTACCAGGTGGGACACCCTTTTTGGTTTCTGTAACTCTCATGCGAGCTCTCCGAGCCATCATCAACTGCCAAGCCAAGACCGTCAGCAGTCATATGTTTAAGCACGACATTCCACTTGAACTCACGCCCCGTGGTCTGTTTCTCATTGACATCAATGCTGTCGCGTTGGCTGCCAGACAAATGTCAGGACAATCTGTTCTGAATTCTGCCAGGAAGACCGAGACTTTTGCCACCGTGGAGAATAAAGACCAGCCAGTCATGCAGAATCAGCCAGGTGTTTCTGATCAGAAAGCCGATACCCTCACATGTCAGCAACCACAGCCAAATGATTTAACCAGTTTTCATGCCAAACCGTTAGATGCAAATGTCTCAAGCAATTTGGAATCACAAACTCCAGCAGGAAACCCAGAGTGTGAGCCAGTTGAAACTATCAAGACAGCAGAAGCGGCCACCAGTGATCAAGTTGCGACCAAGTCAGTATCGTTCAGTTCAGAGATCGCTGCACCAACCCATGTCGCTGAACCAGCGCCTGAAGCAGCTGCAGCAACCAGTGGAAGATGCAGAGTTGCCGGACCTGTCCCATTACCGACTGGAGGACCTTCATCACCAGAAGGTGGATTTCGGCAACAAACACCGCGGAGAGAAGTTCGAAGTTGCATGGAAGGGCCAATCGTGGGTGAGCTTCATCGCAACTCACTATGCCCAAAGCCGCTGCATGTCCCATCGGTTGGTCATTCGGTACATCGAACTGATGATCGAGAAACACGAAATGAGCGGTGCACCAATCAAGATGATGCCCGACAATCTGAGCGAGGTGAATTCACTGAACCAAAGGCCAGTGGTTCCACGACCTGTCATGAAAGCCAAGGCCAAGCCAATGGCTCTCAACCGATCCCAGATGTGCCCAGCCGACATCACTCATTTGCCCGACATGGAAGAAGCCGATTGGGAGTTGAGTTCTCAGACATACCAGCCTGGGTATATGGAAAGCCCCCCACTGACACAGGATCCCAACTTCCTAGCCATGCAGACCAGACTTCTTCACATGGAGAATGCATTGGGCCGAGTGATTCAGCATCTCGAAGGTCAGGTTGTGGCCACGAATCCCGAATGCCAGGAGGACTCGAACACGGACTAGTCAGTTGCGATGATGTGTCAGAACCAGGGTCACAGGTTCATCCTGAAATCCAGCATTTGTGGAAACAAGTTGAGTTGATTCAGAAGGAGCTGGAACTTGCCGTGAAACACCACCGACAAGTGGGCCGTCCATTTTCCTTAGCTGAAGTTTTTTGCAGTAATCAATCACCCCTGACACATCAGGTATTGCAACAAGGCCAGTCTGCATTCCGCCATGGCATCGAGCAGGGCGATCTCTCGACAGTTGAGGGCAGAGCCAAGTTGTTTCAAAAGATGATTGTTCACCAACCAAAGAATGTATGGTTTTCCCCTGTTTGTGGACCCTGGTCATCATGGTCACGATTCAATGAATCCCGGAGTAGCCAAAGTCAACAAGAATATCTGGAGAAGTGCATGGACATGCTGTATCAAGTTGCTTTGGGATTAGTACTATATCGTTTTCAGATTCAACATGGTCGCCATTTCCATTGGGAACAACCATCCAAATCATTGATGTTTTCTCAACCTGGGATTTCAGAGATCCACCAGTTTACGCAAGCCTGCCAATTCGACCTGTGTGAAGTTGGTGCCTTGGTAGATCCCAGCAACGGAAAGCCCATCAAAAAGGGAATGACTATACTGACCACCAGCCCGACTCTGTATCAAGCATTGCATGGCCGAAAATGCCGCCAAAATCATGAACACCAGCCAATTGAGGGTAGTCTCAAAGTCAATGACCATCGCATGCGAAGATCTACATACACCGAAGTTTATCCAAGAAAGTTTGCACGTTTGATTGCCAAAATAATCACTGCCAATTCCCGAGAGTGGCCTTTTCGCTGGAGTCATGGCATGATCGCCTTGACATGCTGCGATGTTGCCGAGTCAGTTTTGGTTGCCCGAAGTAGTCCCCAGGCCGCCGCGCAGAAGGGGCGGAATAACTTCCCGAAGTCAGAGCTGATCCAACCAGCAAGCCGAGCTGAGCAGGTAACGAAGCGCCGTCGACTTGAGGGTAAGCAACATGTAGGTCCATGTTTGGAAGACTGTCAAGAAATATTGAATAGAATCAGCAAACAGACTCCTCGAGTTGGCAAAGTTGAGATCACTGATGATGATGTTCTTCAACCGTTGAAGCAAATGTTCAATGACAAAATTATTATTAGTGTCATCTCATGTCGCGGTACGGACCGAACCATACCACCGCCAGCACATGTTCATGCAGAAGAAGCACCCTTTCGAAAAACATTGATGATCCTGAGACCATCCGGGCAGGTAGCATATGAGGAAAATTGGGAAAAATGGAATCAGTTGTCCCACCGTCAACTGATTAGACCTGCACATGCCTGTAAGTTGAATATCACGATGTTTGCTCACGAAAGACCTATTCAGCCAAGACCAATCGATGGTGTCCAGTCCGAACCTGCATCAGCCAGTAGTTCACAAAGTCATGTACAGCCTGACATGAGTCAATCCGTGCACCACGGTACAGAGCTGGAACCACACACTGATGAAACTCAGCCGGCCGATGACCAAGAGACAGGTGATTCCCAGGAAATTCCCGATACTGGTCCAGTGCCTTCACAAACCATGCGATTTAGATCCCTACCAAAGTGGGAGCAGAACCAACTGACTCTTATGCACAGGAATCTAGGCCATCCCAGCAATGAAAGACTAGCCAAAGCGTTGCAATCAACTGGTCATCGTCCCGAAGTGGTGAATGCTGCTCGAGAACTTAGGTGTAAAGTATGTGCACAACAATCACCACCCAAGCATCAGCGGCCCGGTCATCTGAAGGCCATGATGGACTTTAACCATAAAGTATATATGGATGGCATTTCCTGGACCAACCATGCCGGAAAATCCTTTCACTTCTATCACTTGTTGGATGCCGGAACCAATTTTCACATGGCCATCATAGCTCCTTCACGGTTGACAGCGGACGCCATCAGCATCATCAGCCAACACTGGGTTTCATGGGCCGGGGCACCAAGTAATCTCATTGTAGATGCAGCCACCGAATTCAATAATGAGGAGTTCAATGGGTTCACTCAACGATTCAATATCCAATGTTCCTCAATTAGCCCAGAAGCACACTGGCAGATGGGAAAAATTGAACGTCATGGCAAGTTTCTCCAGGAGATGTTGGATAAGATTGATGCCGAGCAACCCATTGGTAGCTATCAAGATTTGCAATTGGCCCTCAACCAATCCACACAGGCGAAAAACATGCTCAGTGTCAGACATGGTTACTCACCAGAAATAATTGTTTTTGGCAAACAAAGTAGACTTCCTGGATCTATATTAAGTGATGAGTCCATACCGAGTCATTTGAGTGCCTTGCAAGAACTTGAAACCATGTCACAGGATGACTTTCGACAGCAGTTGCAGATGCGCGAGATGGCTCGGAAGGCCTATCATGTGGCTGACAACAGCGACAACCTCAGGAGAGCAATTCTGAGGCGATCCTGTCCCGACCGGGGTCAGTATCAGCAAGGGCAATGGGTAATGATTTGGCGAACCCAAGGTATCAAGAATCCAGGTTGGATAGGACCCCAAAGAGTAATCATTCAGGACTCCAATCATACTGTATGGTCAACACAAGGAGGTAAGTTATACCGAAGTGCCCCAGAACATGTACGCAGGTCCCTGCCAGATGAAGGTCAGCCTGATGGACCAGAACTTCCAACAGACTTAACTTCCCTGCAGCAACAAATCAACCGAATGAGCCAATTGCCCAGCATTGCTGAAGATGAGCCCATCAGCATAGATCAGATAGCCACGAGTCCTGAACATGCCGATGACGCACCTCAAGAGAGAGTGCGATTGGAAAGCTCAGTCGAATCAATCCCACAACCGGATCAAGAGCCAGATGCTGTCAGTCAACAGTCATCTCAACCACTCCCCGATACATCCGATTCTGAGACACAAGAGATCCAGCAGCTGTTGTTGTGTGAAGAAAGTTCCGCTTTTGATGACCTCAATCATGATGTTGTTTTTCGTTGTGAATTTGAAGTGCCAACCCAGAATGAAGAAGAATGGCCTGACAGTGATCCTTGGATCTTGCTCACGACCGGTGCAGCCAAGCAACGCACCGAAGTTCAGTTGTCAGAGCTATCTCCACAAGAACGCAGTGCATTTGAGGATGCCAAGCAAGCCGAAATCAACAACTGGTTACATACACAGACCGTTTCCAAGGTTCTCCGTGATCAAATACCAGCTGAACAAATCATGAAATGTCGCTGGATTCTCACATGGAAACCCTTAGATGGGGTAAACCAAGATGAAATCGAATATAAATCCCTAAGGTCGCATAAACCAAAGGCCAGACTCGTTGTTCTAGGCTATCAAGATCCTCAGATCGAAGAAATTCCCCGAGACAGTCCAACTTTGAGTAAGACTGCAAGAATGCTCATCCTTCAGACCATTGCCACTCATTCATGGCAGTTGTTATCTTTTGATATAAAGGCCGCATTCTTACAGGGTAAACCGCAAGAAGGAAGAATCATGGGACTTGAACCAGTAAAGGAACTCCGCAAAGCTCTCAGCCTGTCAGATCATGAGATTGTCAAACTGAATAAAAGTGCGTATGGCCTAGTGGATGCACCCTTTTTGTGGTACTGCACACTCACCTCGGAGCTCACGGCCCTTGGGATGGAAGTCAGTCCTTTTGACCCATGTACATTTGTCCTTCGATGCAAAGAAGACCCATCACAGATTGCCGGTATTTTGGAAATTCATGTGGACGATGGGATTGGGGGTGGAAATCAGCAGTTTCATGATGTAATCAGCCAGCTAGAGAAGAAATACCCCTTTGGCGCAAAGAAGGTTAGTTCATTCACCTTTACGGGAATTGATTTAACCCAAAAAGAA
The DNA here is from genome assembly GCA_947184155.2 of Cladocopium goreaui. Taxonomy (NCBI): domain Eukaryota; class Dinophyceae; order Suessiales; family Symbiodiniaceae; genus Cladocopium; species Cladocopium goreaui. Next base: position 97,532 of record CAMXCT020001709.1, on the reverse strand, counting down.
GACAACAGCATCATCATGAGTCAGAGTACATATGTCCGAAAGATCAAACACATCCCAATTGAACCCAATCGCAAAACACAGATGGAGCTGGAGATCACAGAAGCCGAACGCGGTCTTTTGCGCGGTCTTGTAGGATCACTACAGTATGCAGCAGTCAACACACGCCCTGACCTAGCAAATAGACTATCCCAACTTCAATCATCCATCAATAAAGCCAAAATTGAAGATCTCCTAGAAGCCAACAAACTTCTCCATGAAGCCAAAAAGTATCATGACGTCACGATAACCATTAAACCGATTCCCTATAAAGATTTCCGCTTCATGGCATTCTCTGACGCTTCATTCGCTTCACATCGTAAACCTGATTCCCATGCTGGTATGATTATTGTAGGCACCCATCAACAGATCAATAATAATGTGCAGTGCCCCATAAGCCCAATCTCCTGGGGATCAAAGAAAATTCAAAAGGTAGTCACTAGCACACTCTCAGCAGAGACAACATCCCTTGCAGCAGCAATCGACCAGCTGGCATGGCTCAGACTCTTTTGGTCATGGATTCATGATTCAAAGGTCCAATGGAAAAATCCCGAAAAGGCCCTCCAAAAGTTAGAACCAGCCATTTCAGTGCCCACTTTCAATGAAACTAATGATGTAGCTATCACTGACTGTAAAAGTCTCTATGATTTAATTACCCGTACGGCCCCACCATCATGTTCAGAATTTCGGGTTCAGTTGGTAGCTAGGGCAATAAAAGAAGCACTCCGAGAAGGCATTAGCGTACGATGGGTACACACTGGTGCCCAGCTAGCAGACTGCTTGACAAAAGCAATGCAGTGCCACTTTCTCAGAGAGACCTTGCGCTTGGGATCCTATCGGCTGCATGATGAAGCCTCAACGTTGAAAGATAGAGCTCAAACCCGAGACAGGATCCGATGGCTACAGCAACCATCAATTGGAGAATGAAAACGAAAAATCAGGTTTGACCAAAAGAAAGATTTTTGACGGATGTGATTCTCCCATTTAAGCTACCTCAGGTCGCTTGTCTTCGATTGGTCAAACCTGCCTTCCGATAGGCACTGGCTCAGGAGAGTTTGGATGCTGGGCGGGAGGGCTACTTAGCCTTAGAGCGGGAAATTCTTAGGTACTTAGGTTGCGTGCAGCACGCGTTGTGGGACGCGCTGTACAGAACAAATGGTGCCGCCGCTGATGATGTGGAGGTGGCAAGTGATGGCGCTGGCGCTGATGATGCTGCTGCTGATGGAGCGGCAAGCGCTGGCGCTGCAGCTGGTGATTAGCGGCTGCGGCCGCTGTGGTGCGTCGATTTGGCGGCGCTATCACACTTCAAAGAGTTCTTCTAGCCATAGGACGTGACAGGCGTCACCCTTTTCGTTTGCTTGTGGACGTGGCCGTTCGAGATCATTGGAACGCTGTGGTCAGCTTGGGTGAAAACAGAAAGATAGCGGATACCTGTGGACAGGGATTTGGTGCCACCAATTGTTTTCCGGAGGTTGGTAACCAATTACAGTTTTGGTGCAATTTAATTCAAGGACTTCCTCATCAACAGGTGTTGCTTAAGCTACTGGTTGCTGCCATTCATAATATAATTATATATATATATTGGTAGGTACCTCTAATTTAGGTCCCTGAAATAGCCATTGAAATCTGGGAAAATCTGGGATGTCATAAAAATTAATCTAACTGTTCTAGTACTGTATTATTTTAATGGGGATAAAATTGGGAAATGGGATGAATACTGTAGATGAATAGCCTCTTTCAACCATCACATCAATGTATAGTTCCAAGGGAAAATCTACATGAAACCATGGGCTTATAGCCTAAGAAAAAACTTAGTTCCTGTATAGTTTCCCATCATCCAAATTCAAGGATTCCTGTAAACTTGGTAATGTCAGCAATATGTTTATCGGATTTTACAGCGGTGACATTTCTTGTATGTGGGCATCAATCAACCACCATGTGGGGATAGAGTGTGTCTGAAATGTAGTAGAAATGATCTGGGTTTACCACTTACCAGAAATAGGCTAGGATGTGGAAGTCTTGTAGGGCAGAATGTGGTAAACCTGGTAAACCCCATAATAAAACTTCCACAATGACTTATCAGAAATGATTGGGAAATCAAGCGTCCCCCAAATGGGAGGTAAAAATGCTTTGGGGTTTACCACATTACGATGACATCACACCCCAAAAATTCTTATTTTCTGGGCCAAAGGATTGTAATGTCATTCTGAATTGGCTGGTTACCCCCAAAATTAGGGGACAGGATTCATCCCCATGATTTTCAGGATTCTTTGTGAACCACTTCCGCAGATTCCTCACCAAACCCTCGTTTTGTAAACGTTTACAGTTTGCGAACTTGAACATGGCAATTTAGTTCGTTGATTTACCCATTAAAAATCATGATTTTCCATAGTTTGTCTGTATGTTGCTTGAAATAAACTCCATTAACACTATAGTTACAAGTACCATAAATCATGCTGATTTTCCATATTTTTTTGTATGTTTACCAGAGGATAGGCCCTCTATGAAGGTCAACATGGCTGGCGCCTTGGCCGCTGCCACTTTCGGATTGGTGGGCCGGATGGCCTTCACCATGGGCAAACTACGTTCTGGGCCGTCCTGCAGCGACATCTTTGCCCAGAACGGGATGACGTGGACCCCGTTCTGAATGGCAATTTCATAAGGGAGAAAGGTGGCTCTCATTCATTACCCTTTGGTTTTTTAACATAGCCATGGTATAGATGGCCCATAGAAATAGATGGTTTACCTGGGTTTACCTATTAAAAATGGAGATTTTCCATGGCTATGTTAATGTTAAATAACCAGATGGTAAACAAAAATGCCTAGAAGTGACATGACTTCTATTTCAGATGCTCAGTCTTGCACTTTAGAGATTTGAGCCTCCAGAAGTTCAACTTAGCACTGGAAAATGTAAGCTTTGCCAGTGGGAAAATCATGAACAAATGGATTGAATTGTTACTAAGTCCCTAATTCCTAATTTTCGCGAGCTAAATCATGGTAAATCCCAGTCAAGCCCCAACTTTGCACTGACCATTTTTGCTGATTACATCCCAATGTTAACTGAAATACCAAGTGTTTGCTGGTTCGATGGCGGACCAACAATGTTTGCTGCCAAAATCCATATCTTTGACTGTAGAGCCAGCACCATGTTCACTTGTGAAACCACCATGATTTGGCTAGTGAAATCACAAGTTTTCCTGGTTAAAACATGTGAAAACAAGATTTTGCCGGTTGAAACCATCCCCATTTTCAGTGACTCAATGAATGGCTCCAGCGGCTTCGAGGCATTCTGAGAAGCCGTGAGGTTGGCCTGCTCAATCCAACAATGAGCTAGTGGACCTAGTGGTTTGCCCCAGAAATCATTGGACCATTGGATTCGAATGGGATATCAATGGGATTGGAACGGAATAGTGGGATTAGAATGGTACATCACCGGTATATCAATGGGATATCCAAGGTATATCAATCATTGGATGTCCCCCCATGGTGGTAGATACAAGTATCATGGGGATGGAATGGGAAAGTGATGATTTTTGTGAGTGGAAAAAATACCAGGTTTAATTGGTGTGAATTGGTTCGCAATCTTCCATTGTTAGGGACAAATGTCAAAAACATGGTTCAAGACCAATGTTTAGTTTCGACAACTAGGGATACCAACATCAATAACATGGGGTTAACTATCAATAATGTGGTCATGTAAGTGATAAAATCATGGTTGATTGGTAAATTTGGGGATAAACATGGAGATACTAACAATTTGTTGCACCATAAGCTAAGTTGTGTTATAACTAGGTTAACTTAATTGTGTGTGTTTGATATATCTACGGTTAAACATGGGCATATTCACCTAAATATCATACCATGGTTGATTGATCAGAATTGGTTGATGTGCTTACGTCGAGACTTTATGTGGATTAAATGTGGATGCCCTAACGTGGAAATATGTAGGCGGCCAAAAAAATGTGATGGCCAATCATGATTTTCCCTATCCAATGGCTCAAGAACATTCAGATGGGTTCTTAAGATTCTGGATCCCCAGTCAGCATATCTGGTTGGTGGTATACCTACCCCTCTGAAAAATATGAGTTCGTCAGTTGGGATGATTTTGCCATTCCCAACTGTTTCTGGAAAGTCATAAAAAATATTCCAAACCACCAACCAGTATAAGTTGGTTTATAAACCATTAAAATCATTTTAGCCCCCATGATATAACTATAGTTATATCATGTTATATCTACAACAAACCATAGAATTCACCAACTTTTTTAGGCATTGTCATCCATGACTGGATGATGGCGGTCCCCCCTTGATGCCCCCGATGTGCGGCCTGCGCGGTCTCTGTTTCGTTGGAGCTGTTCACCGTGTTCGCCTGGCTGAAAATGCGGATTGTTGTCTCAACAACATAGGGAGACCCTGCAAGGTGGTGCCCCAGTTCGTTAGCTAAGTTGGTGAACATAACTCCCATAACTATGGTTTATGGCAGATATAACTATAGTATTCATGGGGTTTATAAACCAACAAACATCACTGGGGGGCACCATCCTGTGGGGATGGAATGGGAAAGTGATGATTTTTGTGAGTGGAAAAAATACCAGGTTTAATTGGTGTGAATTGGTTCGCAATCTTCCATTGTTAGGGACAAATGTCGAAAACATGGTTCAAGACCAATGTTTAGTTTCGACAACTAGGGATACCAACATCAATAACATGGGGTTAACTATCAATAATGTGGTCATGTAAGTGATAAAATGATGGTTGATTGGTAAATTTGGGGATAAACATGGAGATATTAATAATTTGTTGCACCATAAGCTAAGTTGTGTTATAACTAGGTTAACTTAATTGTGTTTGTGTTTGATATATCTACGGTTGAACATGGGCATATTCACCTATATAAATATATATATATATATATATATATCATACCATGGTTAATTGATCAGAATTGGTTGATGTGCTTACGTCGAGACTTTATGTGGATTAAATGAGGATGCCCCAACGTGGAAATATGTAGGCGGCCAAAAAAATGTGATGGCCAATCATGATTTTCCCTATCCAATGGCCATATCAGGGCCCCCCAGTTGGATTTCAAGAACATTCAGATGGGTTCGTAAAATTCTGGATCCCCAGTCAGCATATCTGGTTGGTGGTATACCTACCCCTCTAAAAAATATGAGTTCGTCAGTTGGGATGATTTTTCCATTCCCAACTGCTTCTGGAAAGTCATAAAAAATATTCCAAACCACCAACCAGTATAAGTTGGTTTATAAACCATTAAAATCATTTTAGCCCCCATGATATAACTATAGTTATATCATGTTATATCTACAATAAACCATAGAATTCAGCCACTTTTTTAGGCATTGTCATCCATGACTGGATGATGGCGGTCCCCCCTTGATGCCCCCGATGTGCGGCCTGCGCGGTCTCTGTTTCGTTGGAGCTGTTCACCGTGTTCGCCTGGCTGAAAATGCGGATTGTTGTCTCAACAACATAGGGAGACCCTGCAAGGTGGTGCCCCAGTTCGTTAGCTAAGTTGGTGAACATAACTCCCATAACTATGGTTTATGGCAGATATAACTATAGTATTCATGGGGCTTATAAACCAACAAACATCACTGGGGGGCACCATCCTGTGGGGATGGAATGGGAAAGTGATGATTTTTGTGAGTGGAAAAAACACCAGGTTTAATTGGTGTGAATTGGTTCGCAATCTTCCATTGTTAGGGACAAATGTCGAAAACATGGTTCAAGACCAATGTCTAGTTTTGACAACTAGGGATACCAACATCAATAACATGGGGTTAACTATCAATAATGTGGTCATGTAAGTGATAAAATGATGGTTGATTGGTAAAATTGGGGATAAACATGGAGATACTAACAATTTGTTGCACCATAAGCTAAGTTGTGTTATAACTAGGTTAACTTAATTGTGTGTGTTTGATATATCTACGGTTAAACATGTGCATATTCACCTAAATATCATACCATGGTTGATTGATCAGAATTGGTTGATGTGCTTACGTCGAGACTTTATGTGGATTAAATGGGGATGCCCCAACGTGGAAATATGTAGGCGGCCAAAAAAATGTGATGGCCAATCATGATTTTCCCTATCCAATGGCCATATCAGGGCCCCGCAGTTGGATTTCAAGAACATTCAGATGGGTTCTTAAAATTCTGGATCCCCAGTCAGCATATCTGGTTGGTGGTATACCTACCCCTCTGAAAAATATGAGTTCGTCAGTTGGGATGATTTTTCCATTCCCAACTGTTTCTGGAAAGTCATAAAAAATATTCCAAACCACCAACCAGCATAAGTTGGTTTATAAACCATTAAAATCATTTTAACCCCCATGATATAACTATAGTTATATCATGTTATATCTACGATAAACCATAGAATTCAGCCACTTCTTTAGGCATTGTCATCCAGGACTGGATGATGGCGGTCCCCCCTTGATGCCCCCGATGTGCGGCCTGCGCGGTCTCTGTTTCGTTGGAGCTGTTCACCGTGTTCGCCTGGCTGAAAATGCAGATTGTTGTCTCAACAACATAGGGAGACCCTGCAAGGTGGTGCCCCAGTTCGGAATCGCTAAGTTGGGGTTCACATAACTCCCATAACTATGGTTTATGGCAGATATAACTATAGTATTCATGGGGTTTATAAACCAACAAACATCACTGGGGGGCACCATCCTGTTGGGTCAACTAACATAGATGGTTAATGGTTAATAATTGCTAGTCATATGGTTAGTAATGGAAAATTAACCATCTACCCCAAGGTAAACACACAAAAACACACAAAAACATGTGGAAAAGCCATGGTTTCCCGTTCGGAAAATTCTCTATAAACGGGGAATGTTCCATGGTTTTCCACATCTATGTTAGTTGGGTACTGTTGATGGAAAAAGATCCTGCACGAGTTGGTAGGTGGTTTATCCATGTTTATGCTAGCGGGTGGAAAACCGCGCGTGTAGTCGTGCTACTTTTTGAATATGGGGGTTGGGTGGGGTGGGGTGGGATATTAACGTTCATGTACCATGCGTACAGACGTGGATGCTACGCTGCTGCTACGTCACTGGTCAGGGGTTGGTTGGGGTGGGGTGGGATATTAACGTTCATGTACCATGCGTACAGACGTGGATGCTACGCTGCTGCTACGTCACTGGTCAGGGGTTGGTTGGGGTGGGGTGGGATATTAACGTTCATGTACCATGCGTACAGACGTGGATGCTACGCTGCTGCTACGTCACTGGTCAGGGGTTGGTTGGGGTGGGGTGGGATATTAACGTTCATGTACCATGCGTACAGACGTGGATGCTACGCTGCTGCTACGTCACTGGTCAGGGGTTGGGTGGGGGGGGTGGGATTTTAACGTTCATGTACCATGCGTACACAATCTGCTTCATGAAGCTTGCAATCACAGTAAGGGCATCTTCTGCATCACCAAGAAAAAGAAATGGGGAAACTTGCTAGTGCACACCGGTGGCATCGATGGAATGTGGAAATTTTCCAAAGGTGCAGTGTCATCCTCTTGGAGCACACGTAAAGATGGTGCTGTGAACCCTCAATTGCTTCAAGGAATAAGGATTTGGCAATGGCGAAGGCACCATGGAAATTCCACTGACTTCCTCAGTCTCACAGGCCGCGCTCTAAGCAAACGCTTGGAGAAGTGACAAGCCAGTGAAGAACAAGGAAAAGGCTTCCACCCCGCCACAACCACAAAACCCTGTAAATACCACGACATTCCTTCAAAGTCATTCAATTTTGACCGGCAAAATTTAAGGTAATGTTCATCATAAAATGTGTACGGCGCCACAGCGCCAGAAGAGCTTCTTTTCAAAAAGTGCTTAACCGCTAGCGCGGTTTCCCACCCGCCGGGATGTTTATCCCATTATTTAAAGGGATTCAACTATCCAAGGTAGTGCAGGATTTCTTTCATCCACAGCATTTAAGACTCAGCGACCACAGATGTTAAAAAAAATTGAGTATTGATCATCTTAAGCATTGAGATACCCAATTTGACCCATATCCATATAACTAACTATCAATTATCATAAATGATAAACTATCAATTTTTAATTGACTATCAATTATATACCATATAATTACCGTATAATTAACTATCAATTCTCAAAAATATGGTGATGTCATTCATGAATGATGCGTGGCGACCAGAAAAAAAGGGGAATCCATCCAAACCTCAACCGCCCGTCCCCCCTGGGTTTTCGGAATCTTCCAACATCCAGGGACCGTGCAGGGTCCATGTTTGTAAGTTTGAGGAAGGCTATATTATGCTATAGGCTGCTAGGCTATATTATTATATATTATTATATATTATTAATACTATTATTATTATATATTATAATCATGTTTAATGGGGATATCAATCATGGGAACTTCATGGGATATCCCCATCATATTCCGATTGAATAATAATCACCGGTGCCCAACCATCATTTACTTTTATGAGGGTTTTAAAGATATACAGCTACTTGGTGGTTTCAACCGATCTGAAAAATATGAGTCAATGGGAAGGATTATTCCCAATATATGGAAAAAATAAAAAATGTTCCAAACCACCAACCAGTACAGGGATATACAGGGTATTTTTTGACCCCCGAACTAATCATCAACCAACTGGGCGTTTTGGGCCACTGCTCAATTGGTTTTGACTCTGCAAACTTCACCACCATTGATCATTGGATATCCCCCCATGGTGGTAGATACAAGTAATATAGGAATATCACGCAGATGGAATGGGGAATATCATGGGGATGGAATGGGAAAGTGATGATTTTTGTGAGTGGAATTGGTTCGCAAGCTCCCATTGTTAGGGACAAATGTCGAAAACATGGTTCAAGACCAATGTCTAGTTTCGACAACTAGGGATACCAACATCAATAACATGGGGTTAACTATCAATAATGTGGTCATGTAAGTGATAAAATCATGGTTGATTGGTAAAATTGGGGATAAACATGGAGATACTAACAATTCGTTGCACCCCAAGCTAAGTTGTTTTATAACTAGGTTAACCCATTTGTGTTTGTGTTTGATATATCTACGGTTAAACATGGGCATATTCACCTATATATCATACCATGGTTGATTGATCAGAATTGGTTGATGTGCTTACGTCGAGACTTTATGTGGATTAAATGGGGATGCCCCAACGTGGAAATATGTACAGTAGGCGGCCAAAAAAATGTGATGGCCAATCATGATTTTCCCTATCCAATGGCCATATCAGGGCCCCCCAGTTGGATTTCAAGAACATTCAGATGGGTTCGTAAAATTCTGGATCCCCAGTCAGCATATCTGGTTGGTGGTATACCTACCCCTCTGAAAAATATGAGTTCGTCAGTTGCGATGATTTTTCCATTCCCAACTGTTTCTGGGAAGTCATAAAAAATATTCCAAACCACCAACCAGCATAAGTTGGTTTATAAACCATTAAAATCATTATAACCCCCATGATATAACTATAGTTATATCATGTTATATCTACGATAAACCATAGAATTCAGCCACTTCTTTAGGCATTGTCATCCAGGACTGGATGATGGCGGTCCCCCCTTGATGCCCCCGATGTGCGGCCTGCGCGGTCTCTGTCTCGTTGGAGCTGTTCACCGTGTTCGCCTGGCTGAAAATGCGGATTGTTGTCTCAAAAACAGAGGAAAACCCTGCAAGGTGGTGCCCCAGTTCGGAATCGCTAAGTTGGGGTTCACATAACTCCCATAAAACTTATGGTTTATGGCAGATATAACGAACTAGTTAATGGATGTTAATGGGGTTTATAAACCAACAAACATCACTGGGGGGCACCATCCTGTGGGGTCAACTAACATAGATGGTTATTAATGGTTAATAATTGCTAGTCATATGGTTAGTAATGGAAAATTAACCATCTACCCCAAGGTAAACACACAAAAACACACAAAAACATGTGGAAAAGCCATGGTTTCCCGTTCGGAAAATTCTCTATAAATGGGGCATGTTCCATGGTTTTTCACATCTATGTTAGTTGGGTACTGTTGGTGGAAAAAGATCCTGCACGAGTTGGTAGGTGGTTTATCCATGTTTATCCCATTATTTAAAGGGATTCAACTATCTAAGGTAGTGCAGGATTTCTTCCATCCACAGTATTTAAGACTCAGCGACAACAGATGTTAATAAATTTTGAGTATTGATCATCTGAAGTATTGAGATACTCAATTTGACCCATATCCATGAAACTAACTATCAATTATCAAAAATGATAAACTATCAATTATAATTGACTATCAACTATATACCGTATAATTACCATATAATTAACTATAACTATTAATTACCATATAATTAACTATCAATTGTCAAAAATATGGTGATGTCCATTCATAAATGATGCGTGGCGACCAGAAAAAAAGGGGAATCCATCCAAACCTCAACCGCCCGTCCCTGGGTTTTCGGAATCTTCCAAAATCCAGCTCATGCAGGGTCCATTTTTGTAAGCTGGAGGAAGGCATAATTTATGCTATAGGCTGCTAGGCTATATTATAATATATATATATATTATATTATATTATATTATATTATCATTTTTAATGGGGATTTATATAATCATTTTGAATAGGGATATCAATCATGGGAACTTCATGGGATATCCCCATCATATTCCCAAATTATAATTGATAATAATCACCGGTGCCCAACCATCATTTACTTTTATGAGGGTTTTAAAGATGAGGGTTTTAAAGATGGGTGTCTTTCATGGGGATTCGCAGAAAATTCGCAAAAAAAGGATCAACAATGACCATTGAACCAGTGTGATCAGTGTGATCCCAGTCATAAATAGTCGTTTGAGTCCTTTGTCCAAGTTATTTTTTCAATGTCAAACCTTCGGAAATAGATCAAAAACCTCCTGTTACTAAATGCAAACAGAAAATGGTGTAGCTTTGCAAGGAAACACTAGGAAAATTGATATACCATCCACATCACGATCTAGCCTGCAGAAATCGATCTTCCCTTCTAAACAGAATCTTCAACCCACTGACCCACTGATTTTGCGTCATTAAATCATCAAACACAGAAAAATCGTCGAAAAATTAGCCATACCATGCCATATCAATATCTTCCAGACACCTGAGGGGCAGCTGTCGTAGTGTCTGTAGTGACCTTGGATCGAATCATCCCAGGCCCAGGTTTTGAAAAGTTTTTACGTAAAGGCTCCCAGTGAAACACGGCAATTGGGTTGAGAACTACCCATGCTAGGACCGCATAGGACCGCTAGGTTCTATTATGATCTTGTTTACGTCCTCTTTTTCCCTGTTTGGGATTCCCTGAAGATTTACGAAAAACAAATCCAGCCAAAGTCAGGAGGAAGCTTGAAATTCGATGGAGAGAAAACGCAAAACACAAGTCACACTTCCGTCCTCAAACAAGAACAATGTGACAAGGCACCATGGTTGATGTCTGCGACACCTTCTGTGGAGTCGAAACGTTTGCAGCAGCCTTGGAAATGGATCAAATGGATCAAATGAATTAGTCAGCTCTTGAACTGCAGGTATGGTCAACCACGGATCTGATACCAGCCTTCAAAAATGGGGATTGGAAACTGGAAACCACCCTATATCCCCATTTGATGTCTGCACCACCACCCAGTTCAAGCTCGTCCCCCGTATCTAATCTCTCCATATCTTAGCCAAAACTTAGCCCCACAACCCTCTGTCATTCTCCTTGTTGGGATTCGCAAAAAATGGATCAACATGACCATTGAACCAGTGTGATCAGTGTGATCCCAGCCATAACCATCAACGGTCTTTTGAGTCCTTTGTCCAAAATAAATCAAAAACCTCCTGTTACTAAATGCAAGCAGAAATAGTGTAGCATCGCACGTAAACACTAAGAAAATGGATATCTCGGATATACATGGATATACCATCCAAATCACGACCTAGCCTGCAGAAATTGATCTTTCCTTCTAAACAAAATCTTCAACCCACTGACCCACTGATTTTGCGTCATCAAACACAGAAGAATCGTCGAAAAATCAGCCATACCATGCCATATCAATATCTTCCAGACACCTGAGGGGCAGCTGTCGTAGTGTCTGTAGTGACCTTGGATCGAATCATCCCAGGCCCAGGTTTTGAAAAGTTTTTACGTAAAGGCTCCCAGTGAAACACGGCAATTGGGTTGAGAACTACCCATGCTAGGACCGCATAGGACCGCTAGGTTCTATTATGATCTTGTTTACGTCCTCTTTTTCCCTGTTTGGGATTCCCTGAAGATTTACGAAAAACAAATCCAGCCAAAGTCAGGAGGAAGCTTGAAATTCGATGGAGAGAAAACGCAAAACACAAGTCACACTTCCGTCCTCAAACAAGAACAATGTGACAAGGCACCATGGTTGATGTCTGCGACACCTTCTGTGGAGTCGAAACGTTTGCAGCAGCCTTGGAAATGGATCAAATGGATCAAATGAATTAGTCAGCTCTTGAACTGCAGGTATGGTCAACCACGGATCTGATACCAGCCTTCAAAAATGGGGATTGGAAACTGGAAACCACCCTATATCCCCATTTGATGTCTGCACCACCACCCAGTTCAAGCTCGTCCCCCGTATCTAATCTCTCCATATCTTAGCCAAAACTTAGCCCCACAACCCTCTGTCATTCTCCTTGTTGGGATTCGCAAAAAATGGATCAACATGACCATTGAACCAGTGTGATCAGTGTGATCCCAGCCATAACCATCAACGGTCTTTTGAGTCCTTTGTCCAAAATAAATCAAAAACCTCCTGTTACTAAATGCAAGCAGAAATAGTGTAGCATCGCACGTAAACACTAAGAAAATGGATATCTCGGATATACATGGATATACCATCCAAATCACGACCTAGCCTGCAGAAATTGATCTTTCCTTCTAAACAAAATCTTCAACCAACTGACCCATTGAATTGCGTCATCAAACACAGAAGAATCGTCGAAAAATCAGCCATACCATGCCATATCAATATCTTCCAGACACCTGAGGGGCAGCTGTCGTAGTGTCTGTAGTGACCTTGGATCGAATCATCCCAGGCCCAGGTTTTGAAAAGTTTTTACGTAAAGGCTCCCAGTGAAACACGGCAATTGGGTTGAGAACTACCCATGCTAGGACCGCATAGGACCGCTAGGTTCTATTATGATCTTGTTTACGTCCTCTTTTTCCCTGTTTGGGATTCCCTGAAGATTTACGAAAAACAAATCCAGCCAAAGTCAGGAGGAAGCTTGAAATTCGATGGAGAGAAAACGCAAAACACAAGTCACACTTCCGTCCTCAAACAAGAACAATGTGACAAGGCACCATGGTTGATGTCTGCGACACCTTCTGTGGAGTCGAAACGTTTGCAGCAGCCTTGGAAATGGATCAAATGGATCAAATGAATTAGTCAGCTCTTGAACTGCAGGTATGGTCAACCACGGATCTGATACCAGCCTTCAAAAATGGGGATTGGAAACTGGAAACCACCCTATATCCCCATTTGATGTCTGCACCACCACCCAGTTCAAGCTCGTCCCCCGTATCTAATCTCTCCATATCTTAGCCAAAACTTAGCCCCACAACCCTCTGTCATTCTCCTTGTTGGGATTCGCAAAAAATGGATCAACATGACCATTGAACCAGTGTGATCAGTGTGATCCCAGCCATAACCATCAACGGTCTTTTGAGTCCTTTGTCCAAAATAAATCAAAAACCTCCTGTTACTAAATGCAAGCAGAAAATAGTGTAGCATCGCACGTAAACACTAAGAAAATGGATATCTCGGATATACATGGATATACCATCCAAATCACGACCTAGCCTGCAGAAATTGATCTTTCCTTCTAAACAAAATCTTCAACCAACTGACCCATTGAATTGCGTCATCAAACACAGAAGAATCGTCGAAAAATCAGCCATACCATGCCATATCAATATCTTCCAGACACCTGAGGGGCAGCTGTCGTAGTGTCTGTAGTGACCTTGGATCGAATCATCCCAGGCCCAGGTTTTGAAAAGTTTTTACGTAAAGGCTCCCAGTGAAACACGGCAATTGGGTTGAGAACTACCCATGCTAGGACCGCATAGGACCGCTAGGTTCTATTATGATCTTGTTTACGTCCTCTTTTTCCCTGTTTGGGATTCCCTGAAGATTTACGAAAAACAAATCCAGCCAAAGTCAGGAGGAAGCTTGAAATTCGATGGAGAGAAAACGCAAAACACAAGTCACACTTCCGTCCTCAAACAAGAACAATGTGACAAGGCACCATGGTTGATGTCTGCGACACCTTCTGTGGAGTCGAAACGTTTGCAGCAGCCTTGGAAATGGATCAAATGGATCAAATGAATTAGTCAGCTCTTGAACTGCAGGTATGGTCAACCACGGATCTGATACCAGCCTTCAAAAATGGGGATTGGAAACTGGAAACCACCCTATATCCCCATTTGATGTCTGCACCACCACCCAGTTCAAGCTCGTCCCCCGTATCTAATCTCTCCATATCTTAGCCAAAACTTAGCCCCACAACCCTCTGTCATTCTCCTTGTTGGGATTCGCAAAAAATGGATCAACATGACCATTGAACCAGTGTGATCAGTGTGATCCCAGCCATAACCATCAACGGTCTTTTGAGTCCTTTGTCCAAAATAAATCAAAAACCTCCTGTTACTAAATGCAAGCAGAAAATAGTGTAGCATCGCACGTAAACACTAAGAAAATGGATATCTCGGATATACATGGATATACCATCCAAATCACGACCTAGCCTGCAGAAATTGATCTTTCCTTCTAAACAAAATCTTCAACCAACTGACCCATTGAATTGCGTCATCAAACACAGAAGAATCGTCGAAAAATCAGCCATACCATGCCATATCAATATCTTCCAGACACCTGAGGGGCAGCTGTCGTAGTGTCTGTAGTGACCTTGGATCGAATCATCCCAGGCCCAGGTTTTGAAAAGTTTTTACGTAAAGGCTCCCAGTGAAACACGGCAATTGGGTTGAGAACTACCCATGCTAGGACCGCATAGGACCGCTAGGTTCTATTATGATCTTGTTTACGTCCTCTTTTTCCCTGTTTGGGATTCCCTGAAGATTTACGAAAAACAAATCCAGCCAAAGTCAGGAGGAAGCTTGAAATTCGATGGAGAGAAAACGCAAAACACAAGTCACACTTCCGTCCTCAAACAAGAACAATGTGACAAGGCACCATGGTTGATGTCTGCGACACCTTCTGTGGAGTCGAAACGTTTGCAGCAGCCTTGGAAATGGATCAAATGGATCAAATGAATTAGTCAGCTCTTGAACTGCAGGTATGGTCAACCACGGATCTGATACCAGCCTTCAAAAATGGGGATTGGAAACTGGAAACCACCCTATATCCCCATTTGATGTCTGCACCACCACCCAGTTCAAGCTCGTCCCCCGTATCTAATCTCTCCATATCTTAGCCAAAACTTAGCCCCACAACCCTCTGTCATTCTCCTTGTTGGGATTCGCAAAAAATGGATCAACATGACCATTGAACCAGTGTGATCAGTGTGATCCCAGCCATAACCATCAACGGTCTTTTGAGTCCTTTGTCCAAAATAAATCAAAAACCTCTTGTTACTAAATGCAAGCAGAAAATAGTGTAGCATCGCACGGAAACACTAAGAAAATGGATATATCGGATATACCATCCAAATCACGACCTAGCCTACGGAAATTGATCTTTCCTTCTAAACAAAATCTTATAAACCCACTGACCCATTGAATTGCGTCATCAAACACAGAAGAATCGTCGAAAAATCAGCCATACCATGCCATATCAATATCTTCCAGACACCTGAGGGGCAGCTGTCGTAGTGTCTGTAGTGACCTTGGATCGAATCATCCCAGGCCCAGGTTTTGAAAAGTTTTTACGTAAAGGCTCCCAGTGAAACACGGCAATTGGGTTGAGAACTACCAATGCTAGGACCGCATAGGACCGCTAGGTTCTATTATGATCTTGTTTCCTTCCTCTTATTTCCCTGTTTGGGATTCCCTGAAGATTTACGAAAAACAAATCCAGCCAAAGTCAGGAGGAAGCTAGAAATTCGATGGAGAGAAAACGCAAAACACAGTCACACTTCTGTCCTCAAACAAGAAAAATGTGACAAGGCACCATGGTTGATGTCTGCGACACCTTCTGTGGAGTCGAAACGTTTGCAGCAGCCTTGGAAATGGATCAAATGGATCAAATGAATCAGTCAGATCTTGAACCCCAAAAAAAGGCTTGGGGTTCATAATTTTTATATATTTTTATAGTATAATAACATGTTATAACATAACCCAGCTGTTGATTCATGGCTTAGAATGGCTGTTCAACCACGCATCCCATGCCTCAGATACACAAGCCAGTCACGCGATCACAAGCCATGCGATCAGCGAATGACAAAATGGACCATAAATCCCAATGTTTCTGGGTCTATCCCATTAGATTCCATGAAATTCCCTTACCATCTGGTTATTTAACATAGCCATGGAAAATCACCAATTTTTAATAGGTAAACCATCTATAAATGGGCCATTTTCCATGGCTATGTTAAATAACCAGAGGATACCAGAGGGTATATCAATTAGGGGGTACTCCTCCAATAGTCATTTCATCTGATACGTTTTTATGGTACCCTCCCAATTCAACAGCCGTTTGGCCGGCCTAGGGATTTATGAATCCAGGGTTGACATTAACCCATCAACAAAGGTAGCTATTTTTACATCATCAATTCTACATCTGCAACAGCCAACACATTCCATGGATCCAGATCATGGATCCGCAGCCTGCGGAACAAGCTGTGGAGTTGCAGCAACGGGTGCCTTAGCGAACCAGAAGTCTCAAGCGAAAACGTATTGCAACCCCCAAAACAAGGGACAGGTAAAATCCTGCGAAAACTGTGATACATATACGTGTTTCATTGTTTTTTCATCTTTTTGGCGTATAAGCTCAAATCATTGGTAAATTGTAGCGACCCCCAGCCATGCCCAAAAGTTCTGGAAACTGGAAATCATGAGGGAAACATCACTACACTGGAAACACGATGCGGCATTTGTGGAGGTTACCCTGGGGTAAACTAAAATAGTGAAAAATTGCCTATTTTTAGATTATCTACCTATAGAACATGTTGATTTTCCACATCCTGTTCGTTTAAAGGAGGGTACATTTGGTCAGCCGCGAACTTCACCATGTTTTCATCAACTGATAGGACCAATGGGCTTGCGATTGGTGTCCTGGCCGATCTGGATAACATGTCATCATCATTCGCCAACCTCAAAATTTGGAAACCGCTCAAGATTGGATATAATCGACCAAATCATGTGGTTTTTCACCATCCATGATGGTAGATTAGATTAGGATTAGGAATGCTTTGGGCAATTTCAGGACTAGTTCCCCGACTTCAATGCCCAATCAACGCCGTTCCCATGAGGTCCGAATTTCGCCAAGTTGCTTCCGCCTGTTGTTTTATGGCGTCAACCTCCAAGGCGAATCATGAACCCCACCCTGGGGTTGACCTACAGCCCCAAGCATCGAATCCCCCCCTAGGTGTTTGTTATGAAAGGGGGGGCCGGTTTGTAGAAATATGGGGCCCTAGGAAGCATCCCTTTCCCAAAAAAGATCCTTTAGATTTTTGTAGATCCTCCCAAGGTTTATTTTTGAATCAAATCATTTTGGGGACCCAATCATGCGGGTATTGAAATGTATGAAACACTTTGCAGCCAAGATTTTGCGTTGTACCACGACCCCAGAACACCGCCTGCCGCACACTGTTTTTTTAAATTCCGTGCAATCCATGTGCACGTGTTGTAGGTTCAATTTAAGCAACGGTTCTCTGGTTCCCCTTGTGAAACTCGAGAATTGTCAATATCTTGTTTTAACGGGGTCGAAATTTGATTCTTCGTGAGACAATTTCAATAACGGTTCTCTTCTTTCCGCAGTCTACTACAATATTGTTTTACAGGGTTGGGAATTGTTATTCCTCATGAGACAATGTATGGAATGGTTCTTCCTGTTCTCCTTTTGAAACTCTATTATCAATATTGTGTTTCAATGCTTTAAGGGATTGAGAATTTGATTCCTCGTGTATGGGGGATGTTTAGATATGTTTAGTATTAGTGATAAGGGATTACTGTATCATACTGTATCATTATCGCTGTGACACAAACTGAGTGCCAGTGCCTGGCACTAAGATTAAGGCGCAGGGATCTGGCTTGCTCAAACGTGGCTGGCTGGAAAATCCTCACAAAATATATGGAGGGTTATATGGAGGGTTATGATAGGACAAGTATCGAACTAAATGGTGATTTTCCATGGCCCCGTTTGATTACCGGATGGGTATGTTATGCATAATGATTATTTTGGTGATCTAATCAACAAGCAGCAGTGTAAAAACAACGACGTAAGAAGATGGATTCATCTATTTGTGGTTCATGGATTGTTTCATAGCAATCCTCCCAAAAGATAGAAAAGCCGGAAAATGTTGGAGACCTGAAACTTACATCACCTATCCTGAAAACACTGTTCCACACCTACCAGGGGTGACGATAAGGGAACACAACTACCGCCGGAAACCATCGCTGTGAAACGAATTTTCCCACCGATGAAGTCTGGGATGGGCTTGGATGGGCTTGGTTGAGTTCCCATGTCAAGAATCTCACCGTGAATCGTTGTCAAGAATCGCATTTCTCATTGAAATTTAAGGCACTTTTTTGGAGGCTTAAAAAAACCACGCCCACTTTTGCACCAGAAGAACATGAAAGTGACAAGAGTGATCATCCAATGTAGGAATAGAAACATGAACGATTTTTGAAACCACAAAGCAGATTGTCCAATGGTATACTCCTGACATGATGGTGAGTTCAACATCCCAATGTGACTGGATGTCTCTTTTTTCGTGCGCATTTTTCCCACATCCGATATGAGACCATCAAAATTCTCATGGCACCAAAGCTGATTGTTAAGTCCCCATGGTTTGATTGTCAAATCATGTTACATTCTGGTTATGACTAACATAGCTAATTATGGGAAATCACCATTCTTAATAGGTAAATCAACATAAATCACCTATATATATATGAATAGTTCATTTGCCATTGCTATCCTAAATAACCAGAGGGTAAATCAACATCAAAGTATGGCCAATCTTAGATACGCTGCAAAAAATAAAAATAAAAACCTTAGCTGGTTAGTAGATCATCGATTTGATACCACAAGAGTCACAAGACTAAAGGATAAGTTTCTACCCATCTAAGATTGACCTAGTGGGTAAACATTACCCTCTGGTAACTTAACATAACTATGGAAAATCACCATTTTTAATGGGAAAACTCACTATAAAAGTTTACCAGAGGGTAGTGGGTAAACATTATATACTGGGGCCCCAGTTTGTCGCATGAACTTCCGGAGCCTCTGGCAAGGTCTGCGCCACATCAGCATGGGCCAACCTGTCGCTGACGCGACGTATTTTTTTTCGGATACCCTCTGGTACTCAAACGTGGCAACGGGAAATCCCCTATAAATGGTCATCTACATTGGAAAATGGGTGATATTCTATCTGGTAAACTAACATAGCGAACTGAAAATACATCATTTTCTATAGGTAAATCGGTAAATCATGAAAAAATAGGTCATTTTCCATAGCTAACTGTCGGTTTACTGGAGGGAAACTCAACAAACAATGGTGACTTGGGTGTCTCTGAAAACAGAATTCCCCCCCGATCGTGAATCAGTGTTTTTTAGCTTTCCATTTGGGGTAAACCATGGTATACCCCATTTTCAATCACACGCAAATAGGAGATTGTATGACATTGTTGGTCATTATTATATTATTTACCATCTGGTTATTTAACATAGCCATGGAAAATCGGTAAACTTAGGTAAACCATCTATAAATGGGCCTTTCCATGGCTATGTTAAATAACCAGAGGGAGGGTATACGATCTCTATATCTCATATTAAATTCCCATTCTTCAGGATAGATTCGTGGCGAATATCACGCAAGTCACCAACGTCACCAACCATCATGTATATGTTTGATGGTGAACCTTTTATACAGTAATTGATCTTTATATCCCCATTTGAAGCTGATTTTCCCAATAACAAATAGGTTGTTGTTTCCTTGAAATGTCCCTGTGTTTGGGCTTATTGATACCCAAACGAACCAGCGGTTAAGCTGGCTTGTGATCTTCGATAGCCAAGGCTAGGCGATACTCTATAGTACAGTATACCCCCCAAAAAGACAGAAACGCAAAACCCTATGTGCAAAACAATATCAATGCCAATGCCATGTTATACAGCCATAACTCATACTCATATCATATATTATTATACATATAATTATATATAATTATATATATATACATATCATATCCCCAGATATTTTCATGGATCCACTTCTCCAGTCACCAAGTCGTGTCCTTTTCTTCTCATCCTCCGCTGTGTGCCGCTGCATGTCCTCGTGGGCTACGGGATGATCTTCGATATTTCTTTAGGGAAAAGCCATGACTGGTTGGTGGGTTTAACTTGTTTTAACCATCTTGAAAAATATGAAAGAAAGTTGGGATGATTATTCCCATTATGGAAAAATAAAAAATGTTCCAAATCACCAACCAGAGGGAAAAGCCATGAAAATATGTGGTTTGCTCAAATGTGGCTGGCCGGAAAATCCATGAACAAATATGTGCGTTCGATGATTTTGAAAATTTCTTCAAAGCAAACTAAACAGTAGGAGTTTACATAAATTTACCAGCTATTTAAAAACATGTGTACAGGATGGTGCCCCCCAGTTATAAGTTAGTTGGTTTATACATCCCATTAACTATAGTTATATCTGC
Organism: Cladocopium goreaui; assembly: GCA_947184155.2. Classification (NCBI taxonomy): domain Eukaryota; class Dinophyceae; order Suessiales; family Symbiodiniaceae; genus Cladocopium; species Cladocopium goreaui. The sequence goes on along the minus strand of CAMXCT020001709.1, from coordinate 76,631 downwards.
CATAAACCATAGTTATGGGAGTTATAAACCAACTTAGCTAACTATGGGGCACCACATGGCACCACCTTGTAGATTTGTTTAATGATTTCCAGCATTTGTCGATTTTCCAGCCACGTTTTTTATTTACCCGGTACTTTTTTTGACCAGGTTGAGGGATCACCCCACAACCTGGTAGCAACTTGGTCAGCAAGCTGCAACATCATGGCCCCCCAAAAAAAGAATCAAACAAGGTGGAAAATGGTAAAATCTTGCCACTATTTAACAGTAGGAGTTAACTCTTCATGACTCTGAAGACTATCTTGTTAACTGTCTTTTTTTAGGATACTATAAATCATGTTCATACAGAGCATGTTACCCTCTGGTAAACAAACATAACTATGGAAAATCACCATTTTCAATGGGTAAATCCACTATAAATGGCCATTTTCAATAGCTATGTTAGTTTACCAGAGGGTACATCGTTTTTCCTAATTTGATCCTAAGGGGGACCTCATTTTGTATCACGTCACATGGTCGTTGACAAACCTCTATTGGTCCGGCATTTTTTCATGTCATGATTCACTACAAGGTAAGGCCTGGCGTTTTACGTGATGTGAACGTTGGTTTATCAAACCATGAATACTATAGTTACCCTCTGGTAAACTAACATAGCTATTGAAAATGGCCATTTATAGTGGATTTACCCATTAAAAATGGTGATTTTCCATAGTTACGTTAGTTTACCAGAGGGTATATAGTTATATAGTTTTATCCCCCTATTCAACCCAACACTTCACCGAGTTATAAGATGTTATGTGCGTCAACTTAGCTATCATAATAAATCAGCCCATAACTCCCATGAAATCACCATCCTTTCTTGGTTTGTTAAGTCACCATTTTCCCAACTGGTTTCCCTATGCCTTCCCAGTGAGTTTCAGTCAGCCAAGTCTCTGCTTTGAGCTTGGCTAAAGTGCCAATTCTCCTGGCATCGCAGATCTCACCAGAAATGGCGAGAAAATGTGTGGATTTTTCGTTCGCTAAAATAGATCTGGGTTTCTTTCACTGATATTTTGCTTACATCTCATAATACATGCGTATATAGTTACCCTCTGGTTATTTAACATAGCTATGGAAACTCACCATGTTTAATAGGTAAACCATCTACAAATGGGCAATGTTCCATGGCTATGTTAAATAACCAGAGGGTATATGATGAATCGTCAATGAGTCAATGGGGATCAATGGGGACCCATGGAGAGTGTAGCCATGGTATTCCACACAAAGGATCTGTGGCGTTTTTGCACAACGAAGGTCATCTTATGAAAAATCGTCGAACGAAGCCCTGAAAACACTTGGATTTGCAAAAACGGAACCTGAAAAAAATATCTCTCCCATCTTCCCGAAAAATTGATTGCCCAGTCATGGCGGATTTCCCATTGGGAAACTAACAAATCATCTTCAGGAAATCTACAGGATGGTGCTCCCCAGTTATAAGTTGGTTTATAAACCCCATTAACTATAGTTATATCTGCCATAAACCATAGTTATGGGAGTTATAAACCAACTTAGCTAACTATGGGGCACCACCTTGTAGGTAAATTCCAAGCCCACCATGGTAAATGGCTTTGTGCCAGGCTTCTGACAGGTCAACCGTCGGACCGGTGCTGATGTACCCTCTGGCAATCTCATGTCGCAAAAAAAATGTTCACCCTACCGCCCCAAAATAAGTAAAAACGCAGCAAAGCTATGAATTATGGATTATAGACCATAATTATCTATATACAAGACATACATATATATATATATATTAAGAGACATGTCTGTTTTCATCATCTATATATGTATACCATCCTGAAAAAAACATGTCTCTATCTTTTTGGAGACCCGGCTTCCCATGCTAGAATATGATCCAGATCCAATCCAGGATAATTCTTGTCTGTGAGATTGTAAGGTTGTCCAAAATCTTTGTACCCTCCGGTAAACGTTTACATAACTATGGGAAATCACCAAGTTTAATGGGAAAACTCACTATTTCTATGGCCATTTTCAATAGCTATTTTGACATAACCAGAGGGTATGTTCTGAAATACCATCAAATATCCACCATACATGGAGATTGTTTGCCGCATTCGCCGAGGAAACTGGGAATTTATGAGCAACCATAATGGGGATATGATTGGATATTAATAACCATATGTTTTTTGGGTGTGCCTGAAAATGTGGTATACTGAATAATTATGGCAATTGAAAAAGGGAACCTTCTTATGTTCTCCAAGAAAGTTTGGGGTATTCTCGGACCCAGATATCCACCAAAAAAATGCATCTTTAAACCTGGAAGCCAGACTTAGTTTGGGTTATTCCCTCTTTTTGTTGGACATGTTCACTGGATATCCCAATGGGAAATAATGTGGGTAAAACAATAATAAACCATCCCACAAATCACCATCAATAGGTGGTATAAGTCATTCCCAAATGGGTGGTTTATTATAATTTTAACCACATTACCATTAATCACCATTGATCACCATTATTAACCCATTATTAACCATTCATCACCATGATTAACCATTAATGATTTTAACCACATGAAATGGGAAATACAATGACCCACATGATTTGTCCGAGGAATATATGTAAGCCAAGGCTTCGGGATTGCAGGAATTTTCTGAGCGATTTTCGCTCAATGCCATGCTAGCCGTTGGTTGGTGAAATATTCTAAAGGAACGACCAAGCCATCATGGTTCCATGATATGTAACCAGAGTGATTGGGTTTTTTTCTCAGTATCCAATTGTCAATGTGAGATTATCCAAGGATGATTCCATCCTTCGAAAAAAGAAGAATGGGATCATCATGGGATACCCTCTGGTTATGTCAAAATAGCTATTGAAAATTGCCATTTATAATGGATTTTCCCATTAAAAATGGTGATTTTCCATAGTTACGTTAGTTTACCAGAGGGTAATCTCGCATTGACAATTGGAGATTCTACATTCTTATCCCGCTATAAAATTGGTTAAATCTCATGATTCTACACAGAGGCGTTGGGACAGGGACACGGGTCTCGCATCCTGTGACGCGCGTCCTGCGAGAACTCACGGCACTGAGGATCTCTTTGCGTAGATCCTCCCTGAGTAACCACGGCTGGTGGGCTGCTTAGGATCCGTGGTTTATAACCCATACAAAAACCATATAACTGGGGATATTCCAGATACAACATGAAATATAACTGGGGGATGCTGGCGGTACAATCCATCTACGATTCGTGGGATGCAGCTCCAAGTGGCATCAAGTGGCTTCAAGTCTGAAGATTGGGGTACATCCAGTGGTTGTTCAGCACTTTCCATCTTGAAATGACCCTCATTTTCAGGTACAACACCCACCTCTGTTACAATGTTTGGTCCTTTGATTGGCAGGTTTTTGAAAAACCCCTGCCAGGTTGCCTGGCATGATCAAACCGGAAGTGAGGCTGAGATGGGGAGTTTGCGTGAAGACACGACACTTGGGGGTGTAGGTGAACAACATATATTTTAATGGATTTAAATGGGTATGACATGGTGTAACTATGGTATACCCTCTGGTAAACGTTTACATAACGAACTGGAAAATCACCATTTTCAATAGGGAAAACTCACTATAAATGGTCGTGATTTTCAATAGTTATGTAACAAATTATCCATTTTTAATGGGTAAATCCACTATTTCAATGGTCATTTTCAATAGCTATTTTGACATAACCAAAGGGTAACTATGGGATTATGCCTCCATCAGTTGGGATCTGGGCCCCGTGGCTATGGACCAATACTCTCTGGTAAACTAACAGTTCGCTATTGAAAATGACCATTGAAATAGTGAATTTACCCATTAAAAATGGATAATTTGTTACATAACCATGGAAAATCACCATTTAGAGTGAGTTTTCCCTATTGAAAATGGTGATGTTCCATAGTTTTTTGTATGTTTACCAGAGGGTAGTTGGCAGGAATTGGAGTAAGGTCATGTTGGCTCAATCCTCATGGCAACGCGAGGAAACCTCTCGTAGGATTTTTTGTCGATATGGGAAGCACTACGAAAAGATGTGTATCGTCCATAGGTTGGATCATTTAGGGATATTCTAATTGGGTTTTTGATGGATCCCTCCGGTATATCAAAACACAGAAAATGGCCGACAGTCATAGATGAAACAAACATGCTGTGGACGAAATCCTGCACCAGTTGATGGTTTATCCCATTATTTATAGGGTTTCAACCATCCTTTTGGTGGTGTAGGATTTCTTCCATCCACATTATTTAAGACTCAAATTTTGAGTATTAATCATCTTAAGTATTGAGGTACCCAATTTCACCCATACCCAAAAAAAAATATCAATTACCAAACATATGGGGATGTCATTCTTTATTAAAAATGGATGATTTTTCCACTTCGCAAACGGGCACAGTCATTGAGGGTGAGATTCCAGCCGCGCCACACATCAAGAGTGGCATTCTTGCACCCTTCACCTGGGCAGATCTCTCTGGAACCTTTGGTGGAAAATGCATGGGATGAAAATATTGGATAGTGGATTTATAGAAAATTACCATAGAAATAGTGAAAATTACCATAGAAATAGTGGAAAAATGAACATAGTTATTACCAGTAAACTAACATAGCTATTGAAAATGGCCATAGAAATAGTGGATTTACCCATTAAAAATGGTGATTTTCCATAGGTTTGTTTACCAGAGGGTAGAGTTTGTTGGAAAAAATGTGGAAAAATGGGTTCCGGAGTCTACTTGGATGTGAATCCCAGTTAGTAACTGGCTTATAACCCAGTTACAACTGGGGATGTTCCATATATAACTGGGGTATACGGTATAATATGATTATTAACCACTTCCTAACTGGGATGCACCCTTAAGTAGTTTCCAATCGAAAGTCAAACATGGGTTCCAAATTATGTTCCACTGGCTAGTTAGTATAAAAACCCTTAACTATAGATATATCTTCCATAGACCATAGTTAACCTAGTCATACACCACATATTTTGTCACAGTTTTTTTTTTCGAACGACGTGGTAAACTAACACCGCTTGCATGTTGCAGCAACTTCTCAAATGGGTGCTCAAGCGTCAACAAAGACGACCAGATGATGAAAATGATACAGCAGATCCAAGGATGCTAAAAAATCCCATAGGCTTATCATCCAACGTTCACTCTTGGCCTGACCAATGTTGTGTAGATGTGTATCTGTGTAGTCTGTGTATTGTGTATGCTACTAATTGCATCCAATAGAACCTGAATCAGGCTCTTACACTAACCTAAATTATTCATTAGGTTTCTGATGGTTTCTGATTGCCGCTTTCTAAATGCGAGTCAAATGATAAGCTAGAATGATTTAAAATGAAACCTATTCACATTAATTACATAGTTGGAACGAGTATTGTTTTGATTTGATACTAATAAGATGTATTCCTGATTAGTGATGGCTACCCCTGCCTCTCGAAGGCGTCTCCTCTGACGGGAGTGCAGCAAATGTGCGCTGCCAATAGAGTTTGCAATGGTGAGGCTACCCTTGATGTCCTTTTTGATGCACTTGACGCTGGAAAAGAAGTGCTCGATGGCATCCTCCATTTGGTAGCAAGGCTCAAATACCAGGCCTTGTGGCCATGCGCCACAGCGCAACAGCAAATGTCCACACATCGACCTGAAGCTCCGTGTTTGATGTCCACCTAGTGTTTATGATTGTTTATGCATAGTCACAAAATGATGATAGGAAGGCCTACAAAAACATACATAAGATCTACAAATATCTAATAAGGTATTTATTGACGCTTTATTTTCAAAAGCAAAAACTATATCAGAAGACATCAAGAAAAGATTCATATCAAACAAAAAAGGAGAGTAATAACAAGCACGTAACACCATTTCAATCCATAATATAGCTTTTGATCAGCTATATGTTTGTGTTGTTTTTTTTAGGCAGTTGGAAGATGTGTCATTTATTTGCAGCTATTATGAGTTATGAGTATATATTATTTAAATGTAAAGCTACACATATAATACAGTAGATATATCAAATAGTAGTAAATAGGTACCAACAATTATCAATAAGTTGCTATATTGCAAGAAGCATTATATGAAGTATACAATCATGATCAAGAATATTTACCTTTTTAAGATTTGTCACTTGTACTAGAAACCACATTTCAGTTATTATACAATATGTTCATCATATATCGTATAGTTTAGTCACAATTCATCACATATATGTGTAGTTTTTAGATGTTTGTAGTTTTTTTGAACATGTTTGTGAGAAATTATGATAACATAATATATATATATAATATGCAAGATGACAGGTCCAGCGGGTCAGACCCCCGCAGGTCAGGCAGGTCAGTCCACCCCCCCTCAGGTGGAGTGGACAAATCGCAAAACGCATTGGTACGAGGCCATCGGCTCTGCACTCAACTTTCCATTTTTGAAGGAAGTCTCCGAGAATTGCTTCGTTTTTGATGCTGTCAACTTCGATAATTGAGGAAGTCTGGCAGAATTGCTTCGTTTTTGACGTTGTCAAGTTAGAAAAATGTAAAAGTCTAGCAGATTTTCTTTGTTTTTGACGTTGTCAACTTCGAACATTGAGGGAGTCTCGCAGAATTGCTCCGTTTTCAAGATAGATAGATAGATAGATAGATCGATAGATAGGTAGGAAAGAAAGAAAGAAAGAAAGAAAGAAAGAAAGATAGATAGATAGATAGATTAGATAGATAAGATAGATAAGATAGATACGATAGATAAGATAGATAAGATAGATAAGATAGATAAGATAGATAAGATAGATAAGATAGATAAGATAGATAAGATAGATAGATAAGACAGATAAGACAGATAAGATAGATAAGATAGATAAGATAGATAAGATAGATGAGATAGATAGGATAGATAAGATAGATAAGATAGATAAGATAGATAAGATAGATAAGATAGATAAGATAGAGAAGATAGAGAAGATAGAGAAGATAGATAAGATATGAAAAGATAAGATAAGATTAGATTAGATTAGGATAGGTTAGGTTAGGTCAGATCAGATCAGCTAGATAGATAGATAGATAGATAGATAAAATAGATAGATAGATAGATAGATTAGATTAGATTAGGTTAGATTAGATTAGATTAGATTTAGATTAGATTAGATTAAGATAAGATAAGATAGATAGATCGGTCGATAGATAGATAGATAAGATAAGATAAGATAGAATAGAATAGAATGGAATAGAATAGAATAGAATAGAGTAGAGTAGAGGAGAGTAGAATAGAATAGAATAGGATAGATAGATAGGATAGATCGATAGATAGATAGATAGATAGATGGACTGATAGAGAGATAAACAGATAGAGAGATAAACTGATAGATAGACAACGACAACTACACTACGCTACATAACAACTACAACTACCACTACACTACAACTACAACTACAACTTCAACTTCAACTACACTACAACTACAACTACAACTACAACTACAACTACAACTACAACTACAACTACAACTACAATCACATCTACAACTACAACTACAACAACAACTACCACAACATTACACTACAAGTACCATTACCACCACGGCTACAACCACAACTGCAACTACAACTACAACTACACTACTCTACACTACAACCACAACTACAATTGCAACTGCAACTACAACTACACTGAACAACACTACAACTGCAACTAGAGCTACAACCACTACAGCTACAACTACCACTACAACTACAACTACAACTACAACTACCACTACACTACAACTAAAACTACAACTACAAACTACCCCACACCACACTACATTCAGCAGTTGTGGGTGAGGTGACCGCTGCAACCACTCCAAAATACACAAATCCAACCACGTTTCGGTCCATCAGTGGATTCGCTCTGCCATCACAACAACTCACCTCTCCTATACTTTCTTATCTTAGAAACTTCCGCCACCGCCATGTGCGGTACTACTGGTAATGATGGGACAATAGTGCGGAATATCTTTGAAAAAGGAAACAGTAAAGCACGATAAAATACGCTATGGTAGGTTTTGAGCCATCACCATTCAACATGGTCAATCTTGGGAGTCCACTCCACAAAAAAATGTCATCTCTTGCTGGTTATGGTGACTTTCCATTGACAGCAAAAAACCAAAGGATTGAACTACCTATCCAAATTCTTGGCGATGTTACAGTATATACATCTATGCACGAGTATATGGAATGTAGCCGCATTAATTTATCTTTTTTTTCCGAAACACCACTTACATCCCCAGAATTTTTTTTGAACCAACCCATTCTCAGGGGTTGGTAAATGTCCCAATTGAACATCACCCAACTATTGGGGATATAATCACCAAACAAATACTTATTCAAGTGATGTTCAAAATCCTCAAAACTGGACATTTACCACAGGATGGTGCCCCCCAGTGATGTGAATGTTGGTTTTTAAATCCCATTGACTAGTTCGTTATATCTGCCATAAACCATAGGTTTTATGCGAGTTATGTGAACCCCAACTTAGCGATTCCGAACTGGGGCACCACCTTGCAACCCCTGCATTCTTTTTGGTGATTTTCCGACCTCCGAAGGGCCAGCTTTCGTTGTCCCTGTGTGCCCCGCCACTCAGCCGTGGATGCAACTCGTCCACGTGCTGCCTCAAGCGCTCGGCGTACCTGTCATGGCGCTCGGTGTGGTGGGAGCTGAGCTGGAGTCCTCTGGTAGACATACAAAAAGCTATTGAAAATGGCCATTGATGGTTGATTTAACTACGAAAAATTGTGATTTTCCCACTAGCTTTTGTATGTTTACCAGAGTGTAACACAAAATATGAATAGTTTCCGCGAAAGAAAAAACAAATTCAAGTTGACCAGCATCTGAAATGTGATTTTTTTGTGTTTAATGATGTTTCTATCTTTTTGCGGAGTGCGTGAAGTGTTCGCGCAAGATTTGAGTTCCAGAAAATGGTGATGGGCAACCACAGCTGTTGGTTCCTGAAATGGACCGAATATCTTGGCTGAAAACCCCAAACAATCAAACATGCACGGAGGTTTCCAAGTAACCCTCGTGTAAGCAGGGAATGTTCAAATTTACAGTGTTCAAAAATAGTCCAAAACAATGTATATATTTTGTCTGTTTGGGAGTTCAGGTACAGAAATATTACGAAGGACTGCTGATTCTAGACGGTGACATATTTTGTTCAACCTTTGCTTGTATGCAAAGAAACCCATATTTCAATGCCATTGCTGACAAGGTTGGTGATATTTCTTTCAGCCCTGTGACTAGCAAGTTGCGGGTGGTTGAAATTGTTTTACTGAGGAGAATATGTCTGCAACAGACTTTTTGTTGGGATGGGTCAAACCCCATTGTTACCATATGAACAGTTTTCAAAATCCCTCTATCATTCCATGAAACAGTGGTTGGTTTTATAGGGATACCCCGTTCTTGGATTCTCATAATCCCGAATACACTGGGTAGTATAATCCCCTAGCCTATCATCAACCAACAGGGCTTTGGTAGCCACTGCTCATATGACTGGGGGAATAAACATCCAGCGATGACCCAGCGAACTGACTCAGTGTACCATGCGGGCACCAGGCTTTTGACTCAGTTCGCCAGTTCGCCAGCCATCCCAGGGCAGAAATAAATTCCTGGCCCTATTTCCTGACCTTTGTTGGTAGCCACTGTAGGTGCTGGGTTTATGGTAGATATATCTATCTATCTATCTAATCTAATCTAATCTAATCTAATCTAATCTAATCTATCTATCTGTCTATCTAGAATGGAGTGTATAAACCAACATACATATCTCGTGGGGACACCACATTGTACTCACAGACCATTGGGACCCAATTTCCGCAGCAACCCACAGCAACATCGCGGCCTCAACCCAGCACGCGACAGCAGAGAGAGTCTCTGCTGCAAATCGGTCACCAGCATTTTAAGGTTCCTAGAGCAATGGAATGGGCCCCTAGGAACGGCAAATTGCTCATAGTCATGGCTATAGTGATAGATGGGATATAGCCAGTTGTATATGTAAATGCTATGGTCAAGTTAGATACTATGTACAAGCCATCGGTTAATCTAATCCAGCTCTTGACCAAGGCAAGTGTATAGACATGTATATATATATAAGTGAAGCCGCCCAGTTGTAAGTTCGTTTATGAACCCCATAAACTAGAGCTCATCCCCAATAAACCGTAGTTAACCAAGTTATAAGTCAACTTAGCTATCTAGCGGTCTCACCGTGTATGTATTTGTATATATATATATATATATACATGTGTGTCTGCATGTGTGTGCTAAATGTAAACATATATTATACAATATTTATCATGTACAAAATATATATATATATCTACAGGTGAATGTGTATAATATGTATATACAGAGATCAAAGATACACATCCAGTTGTAGGATGGCAATATCACTGACGCTGTATGTACCTTGACCCTCAAGGTATCAAAAACACCATTATGATTTATTTACCATGGACAAATTGGGTAAAATAAGGAATTGTCACTCTTATGTGTCCATTCCCTCTCCAGGTACCCTCCGGTGTCATCAAACGTGGAAATGAAAAACCCTAGTTTTAATTGGTGTTTAATGGGAAAACCATCTAATTACAAATGGTGGATTTTCCATTGCCATGTTGATGACACCGGAGGCTAGTTGTCTTTAGAATTTTTCATCTTCCAGGCAAAATATTTCAACTAGTGTAACCCCCACTAGAATGCCTTTAAAAGGTCATAGCCGGGTTATATAAGGACAAGCCATCTCCATGTGGCTATCAAAATTGGGTACCCCAAAAAATGGATGATTTGGCTATGGCACCATGGGACTTTAAAACCAAGTCATCCCAGTCATCCCCCAAAAAAAACAATACCCGGCCTGGTTATGTCAAAATAGCTATTGAAAATGACCCAGTCGAAATAGTGGATTTTCCCATTAATAGCATGGTGATTTTCAATAGCTATGTTGACATAACCAGAGGGTAAATATTTCGCATCACTGTCACTAGGTATTTAGTTCCTATTTATATACCTATATAGATGTTTATTAGAACATCTCTTTCCAACTTTTCAATGCAAGAGATGGAATTCGGTTCAAATGTCTCCTGGTGAACGTCCAGACACTTGGATTAGAAGTCCACAAGTAGCTCATCTCATGAGATTCCTATGAAATCCCGGGGGAATCCCCATGAAATCCCCATGTTTTTGGTTGAATCACTGGTTGAATCACCATTGGAACCGATGGTTTCATCAGTTTCATCCCTGCCTGCCATGCCCAAAACCTCTCAAGGAGATGTGTAACCTGGGGAGGTCTCATTGCGCTGAAAAAAACCAGGCCAGACGTGAGCGGACTGATGTGAGCAGTGTTGAAGAAATGGCTACAACCCCTACCCTCTGGTAAACGTTTACATAGCGAACTGGAAAATCACCATGCTATTAATGGGTAAATCAACTATATATAAATGGCCATTTTCAATAGCTATGTTAAATTACCAGAGGGTACAATGTGGGGCCCCCGTTCGATAGTGTTCAGTTGCCTTAGAAAAGTGGCTGAATTCGATTGGGTTTATGGTAGATACAACTATAGTTAATGGATGTTAATGGGGTTTATAAGGGGGGGGCCACATTGTAGAAATGGAGGTTTCTAGCTGGGAAAATGATCTACGAATCAGGGATTTTCCGCAAACCATGTTTGAGTACTGGAGGATATACTGCTTAGTTCAGAAGTTCATGGATGATACAGTCCTTTCTTCACCAGTTCCATCCTGTATGCAAATCAACAGGGGTTTTAGACATACGTACTGTAGTTCACATGGCTGACAAGAATAGAAATATACCCTTCGGCAATCAAACATGGCAATTGGAAATCCAACATTAACAGATTATGTTCCCATGAAAAACGACATTTATAGTGAATTTTCCCATGGCCACGTTTGACTAGCAGATGGTATTTTAAACATAACCTTGAGTCCAGCTCAACATTGGACGCTTCGCATTTTGACCAAGCTGTCTGGCTCTGGATCCCAGGGCCTCTGAGATTAATCAAACATGGCAACGGAAAATCTATCATTTCCACATGATGATCCCATTCATGGAGAATTTCAATGAATTTCATGGATTTCCCACCATGTTGATTTACCCGGGTAAATCTATACTTTCTATTCAAAATCTTCCCAAATCTGAAGGGCTAAGGGCCGGCCCAAATTTCAAATGGGCTAAAGTAACCCTCCGGTAGCACGCGAAACGCTCGGTCATTGGCGCCAGGAGACCGTTGCACGGTGCGTTCAGCGGAGACGAGGTGAGTGAAACCTTCCATGAAGGCGAACTGCCGCCGCCTCTCGTCTTCCTGGACAGAGGAACGGCTGGAAGACCATCCCACAACTCGTAAGTGGTGACCGGGATGACCCCACGAAGAAAGGGGACTCCGGGGACAACCACTAACTAGGCTTATGACAACCACGAAGAAAGGGATGGATGTATACTACCTTCGGTGGTGCCCCAGGAAGAGTTTGCTAGGTTGGTGAACCTAACTCCAGTTTCACTAGGGTTTAATAGTAGATATATCGAACTACTATTCTGAGGGTTATAAACCAACAAGCATCACTGCCGGGGCACCACCTTGTAGGGATGTAAGCTGTCATTAGGATGTTTGTGTATATATATATACTATACACATCATATATTATGGTCATTGTGGATATATACACTTGTGAATTTTGTATTAGAATTGTAGACAATATCTATATTATCCCAATATATCCGCATGTACTGGTGGTACAACCAACATTAATGGGTTGAAAGTTCCCCTATGTTCCCCTACTAGTAGATGATTTACCTATCTACCTCTTAAAAACATGGTCATATTTTCTTGAGATGTGAAACATACCAAAGGTCATTGCCCATCTTAAAACCTACTGTTTAGACAGTATGTCCTTTTTCCCAGTGCAAGAAGTCAAGCCGTAAATTTTCAAAAAGAGAATAACGCAAATGATATAAATACAGTTAACTTGTGGTAAGCGGCTTGTATATTGTATATCGATTTTTAACGAAATGGGGTTTTAAACCAGTTGCTTCTGACTGAGTTGCAGTTAAAAATCACCTAGTCAATTGGGGACATCCAAGAAAAGGGAATCCAAATCATTCCAGATCCCATAAAAAACTTTTTGGGGGATCAAAACATTAAGACTCTGGGACTCGCCGGTAAAATGTGCAAAAATTCTTGAAGAAGAAGCCTCTTAGGGGATCCCCCACATATCCACAATTACATCAGAAGATATTTCGCTATGACTACCTACTTGGGGTGCACCCCACTTAGTAAATGGCTGGAAAATAAACAGATATATATATATATATGGAATATCCCCACTTATATGTATGTATCTATATATATATATAAATTATATATATAAATTATATATATATATTATATATATATATTATATATATAATCATATATAGATAATCATATATATATATATAATCATACATGGGATTATAAGGGTTGTATATGGATTATAAACCACGGATCCGATTCGAGGGCTTCGTGTGGCCGACAGATCCAGGGCCCAAACCCAACGCCGCAGGCAATCCATGTAGCCCGCATCTTCCTGGAGTGGTGAAAGACGGGGTGTTTCACCACCACACCAAAATTTAAGGCACAGAAAAGATTATTGGTTCCTATACTATACATATCTAGGTTAATAATTGTTAATAATGGTTAATCTCCATGGCTATTAATATCTAGGTTAATCACTAATCACTAACTATTAATCATTATGAGGTTTTCCTAAAATGGGGCTACCCCAAAATGGATGGTTTATAATGGAAAATCCTACTAAAATGGATGATTTGGGGGGTACCCCTATTTCAGGAAACCTCTATATAGTATGTACAAGAGATAGATGTATAGATGATATCAAAAGAATGTGTATCCAACAAGGCAATCTGAACATGGCAATTGGAAATCCAGCATATATGTATATATGTATATATGGTAAATTAAAATATTTCACTAACCTAAATTAAGGCCACGATTCACTTCAAGAAAGGTGCCTCCCCCCCCGGCAATGCCCAAGGAGAGACACTTTGCAGAGCCAAAAACGGGCTGTTCATCCCAGTGTGAAACTGTGAAACTCCAACGCCATTTGGGGATGATTTGAGGATGATTCCCAGAATCTTACCCTCTGGTAAATTAACATAACTATGGAAAATGATCATTTTCAATGGGTAAATCCACTATTTCTATGGTCATTTTCAATAGCTATGTTAAATTACCAGAATCTTAACCATGATTCCAGTGAGGGAGAAGAGCGAGGTCGTTATAATTTGCCCAAGTATATAGTATGTATTAGAGATAGATGTATAGATGATATGTAAATCATGTGTATAATATGAACGATATGCAGAAGGGCAGATTTATAGTCAAACAACAATTACTTCAACTTTGTCCTGCATATTTACATCATTTTACATCCTATTCATCCATGCTTCCCTGGTCAAGTTACCATTGAGAAAACAAGAAAATCACAGATTCAGCAAGCGGTGGTATCCCTATATTCTTGATGGCTACCCTCTGGTAAACTAACATAGCTATGGAAAATGGGTGATTTATAGTTGGTTTACCTATACAACATGGTGATTTTCCATAGCTATGTTAGTTTACCTATGGAAATAGCACATGTAATTCCATTTATAGATGATTCGCCCATGAAAAATTGTGATTCTCCACAGCTGTGTTGAATTACCAGAGGGAAACCTCTTTTCAATGATGGTTAAATCCCCATTAATCCCCATCTACATGTGATTTTCCCATATCTTCTCATTAAGATACTACATACATACTAAGTAGTCAACCGTCACCGACCATCAGTGATACCCTCATATTCTTCACTGTGCATCCCTGAAGGTAAATCCCCTTTTCAATGATGGTTAAATCCCCACTTAAAGGTCATTTGTCCATGTTTTTCCATTAGGGTATAGTAGATTATATCACCATGATCTCATTGTTAACAATTAGCAACTACACCCCCAATGTTTCATCTTCAAAAGCCATAATCCCCCAAGAACAATCACCATGATATTCCCATCATTAGGCACTAATCGACTAGGGTTGGTCATAAACATTTATCCATTCATCATTACAACATAGTTACCATTTGTAAGGACTTCCCCATCATTCTATGCTTCTATTCCCATCATTATTCCATTCTTCACCATTATTCACCATCATCGCCTGCCGCCCGCCTCTGCATCTACTTGCACTTGCTGCAGTGCAGGATCCAATAGAGCACGAGCAGGCTTTGGATCAGGCTCCTTGGTGCCGCGGACAAAATCTGGGACTTTGAGCACCAAGAAGAATGGTTTTGATCTTCGGAAATCTGTGAGCTGTGGCTGCGATTTTTACCCCTGTTGGTTGATGATTGGTGAACCACAGTTGACCAAGCAATATATTGATGATTGTAAACCAATCTATTATGGGGAAATCCTATTGACCAACCAGTACAAAGAATTTAAAAAGGAAAATATCGTCCAATAGTTCTTCTTTGAATTATAAGTATGGTAAAGTGCAAAAAAATATTTAACATCATTTAACCATACTTATTTCTTATTGATACCCGCTGGTAAATTAACAGTTCGACCCTGAAAATGTTACCCATTTTTAGTGGTTTCACTAATCTTCCAACCCCAAGATAGGCAGGGTCGAACTATTAATTTACTGGAGGGTAGAGGTTTCCTAAGTCATGGTGGTACCCCCAATGATCATCCATTTTTTGTAGGGTTTTTCTATGAAATAAACCATCCAGCTATTTGGTGTACATATCATCTGTTAACCAACCACAACTAGGGGATGATAAGATCCACTGAGCATCACACGCCAAGCTCCAGGGCATCTAAGGTCAGTCGCTCCACGCTGTTGTCCTGGCAGTCATGGATTGAAAGGGGTCCTCAAAATATGGAGGTATTGTGAAATGAACTGGTTGGTGGTTTTAACCGTCTTGAAAAATATGAAAGTCAATGGGTTGCGGATGACATATATCATGGAAAATAATCCGAACGTTTCAAACCAACAGCCAGTGAAATATTGAAATGGAAGCCTCCATATTTTGTAATATGATTTCTGGTTGGTGGTTTCAACCCCTCTGAAAAATATGAAAGTCAGTTGGGATGACTGTTCCCAATATATGGAGAAAAAAAAAATGTTCCAAACCACCGACCAGATTTGTAATGTTTGGTTATAAAATGGTATATATAAATCCCTTGAAACATTTCTTGGTTTATCCCATGTTTATCCCAAGACATCTGTCTAAGCCATCAACAGAGGTGTATGGATTGTTCAATAATGGCTCAATTCTACAGTAGTCTACATCTGCAACATATGGAGGTTTCCTGCAATGGGGGTTGCCCCAAATCATCCATCTCATTATTGGATCTTCCATTACTACCTAGCTAGGACTGATCCCCATTCAAATAATTTCATAAATACGCTAAATAGTTCCCGCCTTATTGCAAATAATAGTTCCAGGATTTTAGGGTCCAAAACAGAAGTTAGTGGATAAACGGGCCAACCGGACTGCTAAAGGAAACATCCACAAAAAAAATGATTTAGGCTTTTTCAGGATGGAACATAGATGATATTCACTTCAGCGTTTCCAGCAGTCCAGCTTTTGGATCTATTTTGGTGTTGATGCAAGGGAATCACTGCAGCAAAACTATGGATTTCTACCCTAAATATGCTTTGCTACAGGTGTTTCCTGTAGAAAGTTAGCTCCAATTCTGTGCATGTTCTGATGATAGTGGCAATGTTGGCATGTCTCTCTTGTTGCATGCCTGGCAATCTTGCTGAAAATTGCTTTGTGGCATTGACAATCCATTCTATTTCGCTGAACCGTCTGGCAAGGAAAATCCCCTATAAATGGAGGTCTTCATGGAAAAAGACAATAAATAAATTCAATGGGAATTTCAGGATCGTAAAATGGAGTTACTGTACCATATAAATAGGCCTTACATAGGCCTTATATATGGTAGGTACCTCCAATAAATCGGTCCCTGAAATGGCCATTGATCGATCATCGCGATTGTTTGACTACCAGAGGCTATCTCGGAGGTTTTCCCGCAAGGATCCATATCTTCGTAGCTCCCAGAAGTGGAATTCACCTTGATTTCAATGGAAGTTCGTTCCTCTCTTCAGAAGCCAAATGCAAAGCAATCACATTGCACTCTGACTTTAGTAAATCTGAGTCTCGCTGAATTCCAAAAAAATGAATAAATTATGCCGTACTTGGATGCGCATCCTAGTTAGTAAGTTGTTCCTAACCATGCTCACAACCCATGTATATGTATATATATATACATATACATATGTATGGCATAAGACCACGTAAACACAACATGTGTAATTATATATGTATATATGTCCGAATTAAATGTGCAGTTACATATGTGTATATATATATATACACAACATGCAAATTCTTTTTCGGGATGCACGTGCAATTACTTGTTTCTTTGATTTCCGTCAATGCATAGGGAAGATAGTATATATAGGTCTGTGTTCGTCCCTCCAGAAAGTGATATTGAAAAATAGTATTTCATTGGTTTGATCCATCCAAACTTGCTCAATGAACCACGACAATACATCAATAACTGGTTGGTGGTATACCTACCCCTCTGAAAATATGAAAGTCAGTTGGGATGATTATTCCCAATATATGGAAAGTCATAAAATTCATGTTCCAAACCACCAACCAGATACATCAATAATCATGTCACCATTTTAATCAGTATTATCCATCATCAATAGCCTTACATTCCCATCTTTAGTGGTTGTATTTTTTCTAAGCGGCGTCTAAACGGCGTACCGAATGGTTTTCATCCATCTCCAGTTGGTTTATGAGTAAAAATCATGAATAATCCCATCTTGATTATTCTGACTTAAGAACCCCACATGTGGTTAACTGACCATTATTGTCAATCATTAAATTATATGTAGACATTAGTAGTCATCAGAAATATGATAATCCGGTAAATCAAGCATGGCAATGGAAAATCGGGAAATCCTCAGCTATAAACAGAAATCGATAATTTTCCCAGCTCTAAACCTTCAATCATTTCAATCTATTTTGGGGATCTCCCGGCCACGTAGACGATTCCCAGAGGGTAACCAGCATCAATAACCCAGTAACATCCCCCAGGAATGTGGTCAAAATCCCCATGGGTTTTCCCAGTTCAACCGTTCAACCGCGGCTTCACATGTGGCAAGCGCAACCGGTCCCGAACAGCTTGGACTTGACTAAACCTTCGATTTCGGGCGGATTCTGCGAGTTCTCGCTGGGCCATCTTTGGGCCAATGGGAAATATATGGAAATATGGTGGATATCTCATGCATTTAGGGGGAAGAACAAGAATGACTAATGATGTTTGTAGAGAATGGCCATAGATTTAAACTAAGTTACTTGGTTTGGATGGATTGGGTGAAGGGAAACTCCACCAACTTGTTGCATGGTTTTTACATGTTTTTACTCTAACGTTCCAGGAAACATGCCCCTTATTCACGGCCCGGGAAACATCTCAGTGTTGTGCCCCAGACTGAAATGGCCTCAAAGGGTAGTGCCATTTGAAGAAAACCCCGTTTTAAGTGGATGCGAATCCAAAGTGTTACCCCAGCCATACCAATGCGGTTTCAATCTTCGGCAAACGCTCACGAGTGGTGGTTTTAACCTAGTGGGGTGAGAGAAAATGGTCAAATATCGTCAAATATCCTCAAATTATGTCAAATTGCTGCAACGGATGCTTTAAATAAAGCAAGACCTTACCAAGTTTGTGAGTACATGCTTACCCCACGTTCAAATTTGCCAGACACTCGGCGGTATAGAGCAAAGGTACCATGGAAACAACATATTAGTCAAAGTCCAGTCAAGTCGTTGGGAATCTCCAACTATTGTTGCGGTTCCATCTGTGTTTCTCCAAGGCCAAAAACAGTTTTGGTTCCCAAAGTGTTGTGGCTCAAGTTCCTATTTTGGTCAAAATCCCATGCGTGGTTGCTTCGTGGCCAGAGTTGTTTGCGTTTATTCCTTCTACTCATTGGTTGAGGTAGGATTCCCAGTTCGCGGATAAATCATGATAAATTCCTTATTCCCATTCAATCAGTGCGTATCGCCCGACTACTTATCGTGCTCTCAAGCTACCATGATCTCCCCATCTAATTATGCAGTTTCATCTCCCCCATTTCGTTCTAGCCTATTTGGCATCAACCATCATTCTTACATACCATTGAAAAATCACGACAATTCCCCGAGAATCCACAGGCTTTCAAACTTACACTTTCAGCCCAAGGTTCTCCTGATTGGAGCCAGTTACCTTCATCTATCTTCTTGGGATTAAGGTTAGTAAGCATCATTACTCTGTCCATCTTTCATCCCAGCTATAATAATAAGCTTCATCTATGACTATGGAAAGGTAAGTTTTAGTTATATAACAGGACTATGGAAATATAATGCATTATAATACTATACTATCCCCTATTATCCCCTATTTATAATTACCCTCTTGAAAAAAAATTACCTTCACCTATCTTTTCGGGGGTCACAATAACCAAAAATGAAGGTCTGACCCCACACCCTGCTGCCTTGCGCAGCAGGTCAAAGCGAAGCAAAGACCTCAACAGGGGTTCCCCGATTCCATCACCTGCAAAAAAATCGGGGAGTTCAACCACCAGAAATGGTGATTTCATCTACCAAAATGATCTGACATATGTGGATTTAGATCGCTAAGTTGGCTGGTTTATGGCACTGTTTTACCCACATTATCTGGTTGGTGGTTTCAACCCCTCTGAAAAATATGAAAGTCAGTTGGGATTATTATTCCCAATATATGGAAAGTCATAAAATTCATGTTCCAAAGCACCAACCAGTTATTGGGTTCACCGTGATTTTACCCATAGCTACAGTTTTGTAGATGGGCAATAGGGGGCACCACCTCGTAGATGATACCCCTCTATTCAAACATGGGAAATCCACGAACTATTCATGGAGGTAAAAAAAAAATAGGGAAAATCATCGAAGAAAACATGGTGGTTTAAATATGTCAAAATGGGAAATCCCCGAACTCAACGACGGGGACAAAAACAATTAGTTCTGTAATTTTAGTACGTTGTTTCACCAGCTCTTTTACATCTAAAACAGAACTTATCAACCAGCTATCTGGGTAAATGAAATAATATGTCACTAACCAGCTATTGTTGGGCCATGGCTGGGGATAATTTCCCTAAAATAAACCATGATTCACCCAGAGCCTACAAAAAAACCAGCGATTTTGTTCCCACAGAACGAAAACCCTCGCCCGAAAATGTCGCTCGCGCGCCTCGAAAAGCCACCATGAAATCCACCATGACTCTGGGCACCTTTTGTTGCCAAGCGTGGAGGACCATGGTGGATTTTGAGGGTGAATTTTGATGGATTTTTGAGGTGAATTAAAAACATGATGCCAACATGGGATGATTTTATGGCACACGATGTTCAGCCGAAATTGGGTGAATTAACCATAAAACATGGCGATTTGAGACTAGTTGTTTGATAACTATTCCTGTTTGAAATTGTAAAAATCACCCATCAACCAAGTAGTATAACCACCAAGAATATCAAATCAGCGGCATGTCTAATGGCTCAATTAATCCATCTCCTGGTGTAGGTATAATATGGTATAAATATGGTATAATCATGTATAATCGCCATCCAACAGTTACTCTGGTAGCCAACTTAGATTTAGCTAAGTAGGGGTCATCACTACTATGTTTCGTGGCTTTCCTATCCCAACCTGGGAGTCAAGATCGCCGAGAAGCGTAAGTTTCCAGGGGGACAAATATGGAAAATTCCATGAAAAGTGCCCAAAAACCACCAAGAAACCAAGTGTGTGGCGAGAAAATACGTAGCTGTAACTACAGATTTGAAGCGGCAAAAAATCGGAGAATGGCCACAAGACATGAGTTCCGAGGAATTGGATGGAATTGGAGCATAAAACCCCAAAAACTCTTCGGTCGTCATGATGTTGTGCCTAAAACCTCCGCTTAGTTTGTGGATTTCCCAGCCCAAGTTTGATTACCAGATGGTAGATTGCTGGAAAAAAATATCAGTGGTACTACCAAGATTTTCTTAGCCATTTTGGAGAATCGGACGTGCTCAACTTCATGATGTTAACAATTGAGCAGTGTTCCAAATCCCTCAATCATTCCATTATACTGGTTGGTTAATAGGGATTCCTCTATTGGATTATTATAATCCCCAATATATTGCTGGTTGGTGGTTTTAACATGTTTTAACCATCTTGAAAAATATGAAAGTCAATGGGAAGGATTCTCCCATATAAATCATAATTATTATGGAAAATAAAATTCATCTTCCAAACCACCAACCAGCAGAAATGCTGTTTTGAGCTGTAGCAGCTGTCGAAACCCATTTTCACTCGCAAGATTCCCCGTTCTTGGATTACGATCAAATCCCCAATATATTGGGTAGTATAATCCCCTAGCCTATCATCAATCAACAGGGCTTTAGCAGCCACTGCTCAATTCAGCTTTCCGTAATCCATCAGGATGCCCCACCCGAATGCTTTGCGCTTGGAAATCCGAAACAGAAGAAGAGTTTGAACAAGAACAAGTCATGATGGAAAATCATGGAAATCCACATGTTAAAGGAGAAAAATCCTACATTCATGATCATTAATACAATATAATACAATAATGGATGCAAGTGGATGGTGGTCCATTGCCACACTTGCATGAAAATTGTTTATTGGATGCTAAAAAAACTATCTCAGCTGATAGTTTAAAGATGTTTAAAGCTCAGAGAAATGAGTTGTGGTGTCCAAATCCAGATGGGCACCCGCAAGAGCTCACCTAGGATGCTTCTCACATGGTTTACTACTGAAGAAACTGGGGCCATCGGGCCATCGGGGTCTGCTTGAAAATGTCTTCCTGATGTCCAACAAACTAACAGAGATTTGGAAAACGCCGTGGTTTCCCTCAAAAATGATCCATGCACGGGGGATTCTCCAAATCCTGTATCGTTGAGAGCCGTTGCTGAACCTCCGAGAGGGCTCGAGCTCCATGCGGCCATGAAGTTTTGATGCAGGGGTCCTCGAAGTCCCCGAAGAAATCACTGCAGATCTCGAAAAATCGTATGAGTGCATCAGGGATCGAGGTATGTCTGGTGACCACCAGTTGGGCAACATGAAATCCTTTTTCCACCAGTTGGAGACTAAACCTTTTAAAAGATGGAGACTTTTTGGAGGACCCTGAGTCACAGACTACGAAGAATTTGGCGCTGATTTCGCTGCGGCACGGACGCAGTCAAGGGCAAAAGCAAAAAGCTCGACGTTCTGTCTGGAAATGAGACCGCCCAAATCTAAAGGATATTCTTGATTGTTTCATGAATCTGGGTAAATCTAACAAGCACTCTTTCAGGCTTCACTTAGTTGAATCCCCATCCCCATGGTGATAGATATGTGGTAAGTCACTTCCTCAATATTGTTCTGGGTAAATTATAATATTTCACTAACCTGAATTGTTCGGCCATGGCTGGGGATGATTTCCCGAATCCTAACCATGATTCCAGTGAGGGAGATCAGTAAGGTCGTTATGTCATTTACCCAGATGAATCCATCATGAATCCAAAAACTGATACAAGGGCATCCCTTGTTTTCAAATCTGAAACTATCTTCGTAAAGACCCTGGTTGCCTTGTTTTTTGCCGTGGTCCCCAAGTTTTCATGAAATCGAAACCACAACAGCAAGGCATTCACAATGTGTACCCTCCGGTAATCAAAGATGGCAACGCGAAATCCTCCACGTGTAGACTAAATGATTTTCCCATTTACACCTCCATCTATACGTGATTGTTGCCACGTTTGACTACTGGAGGGTAAATCATGTTGGTTGGTTTTCTCCGCGTGCATTTTCCGGACATCTTTTTGCATGTTCGCTCGCACGGTGGCGACGTCCGACGTAAGTGGCTGGTAAATGGGGTCCACCAAGAGAACTATAGATATGGTGAAGCAATCTACTCAGGTGAGGCCCTCCAGTTATAAGTTGCCATTCACCATAGCTACATTCCGCGTAAACCCTGGCACCAATTTGTAGGTCAACTTAGTTCTCGCAGGGGCCTCACCTTTTATGATGACGCTATCTGCCTAAGCCACAACCCATTCACAGATGGGATAACCCATCTGTAAGATGACTGCCCAGGAAAACCGCCTGCTCAGCCCTGGCACAAGTGAAAGCTGCTCGGCTGGTCGGTTCAGGTGTCAGCCCCGGGATTTCTGGCCATTCAACAAAGCCCTGGAAGACCTCATAGTTCCTTTTTTTGGACGTGGGGAAATTCTCAAGTCCATTCTTTGTTTCGAACAAACAAAATACCTATGACTTCATGTTTCTCATCTTCTTTCGGGTGTCGAAAACCATGGGCCAAACGCCAAATTTGTACTCATTCGGGTATGGATCAAGTGTTTGGGTATCCCAATCATTAGATGATTAATACTAAACAGATACGGAAATCTGTGGCCCCATAGGGCTTCCGAGCCAGCTAGCCCTAGGTCACAGATTTTCCCATCAGATTCGCTGCCAAGTACCAGGTGTTCATGGCAAAACTGGAGCTGGTCTATAAATTAATATGTTTATATGATTTTATATGCCATCTCAAGAATCCAGTTGGTTATTAACATGGTCCCAGTTGAAATTGTTGGGGGTGGAGGCTGTTGGTTCAACAAACCCTTTCTCAAAAGAATCAGGAGAATTAGACACACCAGTAAACTGTTAACATAGATATGTACAACCATAGGTGTCCATAAGAGTGATCCACAAACAGTGAATTTTACATATCTATGCGAACTGACTGGAGAGTATGTATAAATCACTGAATTGAAAGTTGAACCGTTCAAACGTAGCCGTCAATCAGAACAACACCCAGGCAAGCTGGAAGCATGAAAGACTTAGGCTGCCGGAAAAAATAGTTTTGTCACAAGTCCTGTGCATCTCTTAGGTGTGTCACCCACAACATAAACGTATAAACCAATTTCAGACCTGGAAGCCAACAATCATGGCATGTTAGGTTTGTTGTGTTGCTGAGTTAAGCCCAGTCCCCAACCAGTTCAAGCATCATGGCTCAGCAATGTCCCAGTTTTGCAGCTGCAACCTTCATATTTAATTTCATCATATCCCCATGTTTCATATTTCAAGCAGCATGTGGGCTGCACCCCAAAGCACTCACTTGGCCATCTGCACTTTCCAAATTGATTGAATTGAACTGTTTCCTAGGGGGTTCCTGCCCAACTTCCTGCAAGTCCCGAAAAAGGGCAACACTACTGCTACGTACTGCTGCAAAATGTCACAAGATGTCTGCAAATCAAGTTGCAATCAGATCTGATATGGCTTTATCCAAAAATGGATATATATATATATATATACCCATCCAATGGCCCTTGAGTAGGGAAATAAATGATAAACAAATTCATAAAGCAATATAAAGCATCAAATCCGGGGCTACCCTATTTTCAGACAACAAAAAACATCCCAAGGGTGGCCTGCCGCAGAGTCAACTTTGAGTCGACCTCAAAGACCTGAAGAAACGAATGATCTGTGCCAGGCTGCTGTCAGGTGGAAGAGAAAAAACATGCCGAAAGATCTGGAAAAAAACAACATACCCTCTGGTAAACTAACATAGCTATGGAAAATCACCATTTTTAGTGGGAAAATCCACTATTAATAGCCATTTTCAATAGCTACGTTAAATTACCAGAGGGTAACTATTGAACATTGCCCATCTATGAATGATTTGCCTATAACATCCATTAACATCCAATGAAAAAATGGTGATTTTCCATAGCTATGTTAGATTTTTCCGAGCGTAAAGATTTGGAAGGGCTGTCCGAGAAATTTCAAGACAAGATGCACTGCAAAAAAGATCCATCGTCCTGAAAAGGCAAAGGGTCTTTTTCCGAATGCGGCGGCTGGGGTCAGTGATCCTTCAACTACCATCCGAAGAAATCTGTGCCCTGCGCTCTTGAGCAGCTTTCATCAATCCAGAAAATGTATGAAAATGTACGTTTCGAAGGCTGGCGTTTCATTGCGGAAGTGCACTGATCAAACTTCAAAGCTTCGGAGGTGCAGGGGCTGTCCCTAGTCTGAGCCACGTTGGGCCTTGCTTCTCCTCATCGATCTCCTCCCTGAACCACTTCTTTTGGCGGTTCGGTCTCCATCTTCTTCAGCCGACCTTTCCTTGCGGTGTTGGAGGTGAGTTGGACCTGCTGAGGGTGTCGGAACTGAGTTACGCATCAGCTCCCGGCTGGAGCCGTTGATCATGCTGTATTCAGTACAACATTCTTCCAGCCATTCAACCTTCTCACCTTTCGTGCCCAGCCACAGCATCCCAAGATCTCGGCCTCGACCCATGTTCTCCATGGGATGAATGCGAAGAAATCGTGAAAGCGATCTCTTCGCATTCGTCTCTGCAGACATGGCATGACATGGTGGAGCAATTCCTGGTACTTGTGGGGACTTGGGATTGGTCCTGAGATCAACGGGTCTAAGATGGTCTAAGTGACCGAATCCTTTGGTTCGGAGGGGTTGCTGCCTTTACGCTGCCGAGGCTTCTGGTGAGGACCTCAGGGACCTCAGCTCCGGGCTGATCGGCAACTTCTCAACAAACTCCTCCACATAGTTGTCAAACTTAATTACTGAAAAAAACCCTCAGGCCCGGTGTAGGTGGCCGCATAGGGGGCTGTCACTTCCAATGCAAAACCCCTATGGCGGCCACTTGCACCGGACATCTCTTTGGATTTTTCGCAGCCAGAGATGCAGCGGCAGCTCGGCTCCGCATGTGAAAGCGAAACAGAGTAGATGAGGGCATTGTAGGGGGGGTTGTCTCCCTTCTGCAGTTTGATGATCTCTTTTTGGTGTCTCCGCAGCCTTAGAGTCGGCATAGAGGTAGAGTGCCTCACGAGCTGGCTCCAGGCCTGGACGGGCCAGGGCTAGGCCCAACACGGAAATGGCAACCAAACAACGGCCAGGCATTCCATAGCACGGGACGCAAAAAGGGCAATTTAACAGAAAAATACAAAAAACTCAATCATGCTGTTGAGCTGTAGCAGCTGTCAAAACCCATTTTTAGCAACTCGCAAGATTCTTCAAGTCACGAGATTTCACTAATGAGCAGATGGAAAAAAAAACATTCTGAACTTCTCAAGCCCCACAGGTTTGCATCAACAAATTATGGAACTGAGAAAATCCCTCAGTGCTGGACCAGCATCCGCCGGTTACCTTCACAGCAGCCAACCGTGCTGCGTCAAATCGCACACATTCCCCAGCTACCTAAAGCATTGGCCTTGCCGCAAAACTCCAGTCGTTTGAAAAACATGGTCCCCATTGACAGTCGACTCAACACGGCGGGCATCCAATATTCTTAGATACACCCGGAAACCGTCAGAAACCGTTATGGCATGCTATGGCAAGGGTGGAGGTCGTTGGTTCCAAAACTCGGAACTCAAATGATCAGGATACCAACATGGCATTCCAACATGGCTGGGAAAGCCCGGTTGACTCAATGAAGGTTTAGTTCGCTGGGAAAATCATCGATTCCCAGAGGAAACCTCTGATTCCAAGAGGACAGATATTAGGACATCCATGGGTTTCCAGAGGAAGTCATCCACAACTGGTGATGTTTTACATATCCATGCGAACTGACTGGAGAGTATGTATGAATCGCGGAATTGAAAGTTGAACCGTACTAGGCTGCTGAAACCAGTAGTCACTACGTCACGAGTCCTGTGCATCGGTGTTGGACATCATGTAGTGACATCCCCCTGATATTAAACATCCCCAAACGGTCCAAGCCAGCGGGGTTGTAGAGGTCCATTGTTTTTCCAATTTTTGAGACGAACAATGCTGTCAAAGGCCCTCACAGCACCACAGCACGTGCTTCGCGTGCAGGTCGTTGCGTGGTTCAACGCGCATTTGCGGGTTCGACGCATAAAGAGGTGGTTGCTTTGCTTCACAAAGCCAATAAAACAATCAAGAAGCCAATTGCAATGATAAACCAAAACTCACTCGAAATAGCTGCAAGTGCTTCTCAACTAAATCGAAAACCAAAGTCCAATCATGACTCAACATCGTTGAAACCTACCACAGAGCTTTAGGGAGCTCGACTCTAAGTCTCTAAGTGTTCAAACGCGCACCTTTTGGCAATGGATTTTCACCTCCTTTGGAGGTGAGTTGGAACGTTCAAAGATCACAAGGGTTTTCTTGGTGGTTCAACCTATTACGTACAAGGTGGATATGATTCGGATATGATGAAATATTGACCTAAAAATGTGGTAAATGTTACCACCAATTACAAAATGAACATGTCAACGGGGAAAATGATGATTTTCACAAATGTGGTAGCATGGGGTACCCTATTTTGGACACCGAAGAATATGATGGTTTGGTCAATTCACACTTAAGTTGTGATCTTTTTCTCCCCTGGCTTAGGTCGGTCACAACTTAGCCCCTCTGAAAAAGTTACGTTGAACTTATCCCAGCATGGCACCTGGATTTTGGGCCTTGAAACAACCAACGGCAGCTTTTGAAGCTGATCATCAAAGGACTACTGTGACTACACTTTCCTGTTACCACGAAAAAGGGTACACTTTGTGGTGCAGTGACTGAAATTATGTACA
Organism: Cladocopium goreaui; assembly: GCA_947184155.2. Classification (NCBI taxonomy): domain Eukaryota; class Dinophyceae; order Suessiales; family Symbiodiniaceae; genus Cladocopium; species Cladocopium goreaui. The sequence goes on along the minus strand of CAMXCT020001709.1, from coordinate 48,927 downwards.
TGCAGTACACTATGTTTTGCAGTACACTATGTTTTGCAGGGGGGAACTCCAGCGAAATGGTAGGGAAGCAAACGGATATGTTCAAGGCGCAACTGGCTACAGAGCTCACCATTGTAAATCATTGTAAGTGGCCATTCCAAATTGTAAAAGATTCACGCACTCATCTGCATCATTGATGAAATCCAACAGCTTAAAATTTGAAAAAGATGCACAGCCTCTGGTAATCAAACGTGGCTAGCTGGGAAATGCCCAAGAAGAATCTTCGTTCGGAAAATCATCAAACTAAATGGGTTGGTCTGAAAATAGTGTACCCCTATATATATCCTCTGGTTTACCCTTATTTTCCGTATATAAATGTCATTTTATGGCTACTTGTTTATCCATGACATAAAATGATGGCTATCGTCAAAATCATGGGAAAATCGTACCGATGGCTGATGGGTATCTCGGTCTCCCCCATTTTTCGACGCGTTTTGACCCCAGCTGAACCGCCATCTGCCATCCCCAGATCCGTTGCGGATCAGTGATCCGCTCACCGCAGACCGCGCCGCTGTTTCATTTCCCGCAGAATCCTTGGGCGAAATCCACGGACCGCTGGTGGGGTTCTGGAACCAACCAACCAATGGTAATATACCAGTGGGTTTTGGTGGGTTTTGGGGGTTTATATAGGGAAAATGAGGATTTATAACCAACCATAATCAATGGGGATATAATGGGATATATAACCAATATGATGAATCTGGGTGTGTCTGAAAATGGGGTATAAACTCAAAATAACTAGTATGACCATCAACCATTGGATTTTAGGGCACACTATTTTCAGACCAACCCATCTGCCAGTGGTAAGGGGTTTTCAAACCCATCTTTTTAGCTGTGAATTGCTGCGATCGCAGATGTTCTTCCTTTTTGAATACTTTCTACCTGTCGAATTGAGGCTTTTTTTTATCTGTTGCTACGAATGTTGCGATCGCAAACAGAATGACGGTTATTCAGCCAGTTAATATAGACCAGCTATACGATGTTATACTGGCTTTGCAAGTTGCATACCCTCTGGTAAACTAACATAGCGAACTGGAAAATCACCATTTTCAAGGGGAAAATCTACTATACATGGCCATTTTCAATAGCTTTTTGTATGTTTACCAGGTCGGGTACCATTTGGCCTTCATCTTTCCGGGGACTGACTCATGCAGTGCATTTGGCGTGTTTTTGTTCACCATCCCAGCAACCATCATAAAAAACGCGAGATATCTTAAGATTATATCTGCACTAATAGCCCCAATGGGATATGGATTTTATAGTGATTCAATGGGATACTAATGGGATTTACCCTCTGGTAATTTGTTACATAGCTATTGAAAATGACCATTGAAATAGTGGATTTTCCCATTAATAGCATGGTGATTTTCCATAGTTATGTTAGTTTACCAGAGGGATCTGCACTAATAGCCTCATCCCCATTTAGCCGTGTGATGGATCCATATGTGTACTAATATATGTGTGCATCAGATCAGATCACCATTCTGTCCTTACAAAGTGTTTGTGAAAACACCAAAAATCAAAATGCAATGGTTTATCACGGTTCCTATTAAATTGCCACAGACGTGCAAATTTCTATCATATCAAATTGGTTCTTGTATCCCATTTAAGTATATCCCGTTACATCCCATCACATCCTCATTATACCCCGATTAGATACACCATCGTAAAATGGTTGGTTTACCATTTTGTCCAAAACTCATATTGTATTAATTCTTCAACCGTTGATTATTTCTCATCAAACCGGGGTGCGGTGCTACAACATGCGACTCAACCTATTCTGTAGGTGAATCAGAGCCACAAACGGTGGTAATTTTCCTGTCCATTCCCCCCTATATCCAATGGTTTCAAACATATTTTTTCCTGTCAGCTTCAATAGCTTCAACTCCATTATAGCAACCAAAAAGAATTGAAAAGATATGTGCCACTATTTTAAGATCTTGGTGGTTGCCATCCATCCAACATGTTTTTGTCTCAATACCCCACTCATTTCCGCATCAAAAGGCCATAGATTCGGGTTTTCTCAATTTTCAGACACACCCAAATTCATCGTGTTGGTGAAATAAATCCGAGTATATCCCCATAAACTGGTCGATTATACTGTAAATCCCCGTATGTTCATGTGTTTTTCCTATATAAATGACCAAGTTTTCCCAAATCCCATATTGTGGTTAGGAAAATCTCATATTCAAATTAGGTATGGTTAGTATATTCCATTATAACCCCGTAAAATGGTTATATTATTAGTATTATATGAGTATATTCATATATATATGTATCAGATTATAGTATATCTATTTATCATCATTATATAAACCCACTAGTATATCTATCACAAACATTATATAAACCCAGCAGTATATCCCATTTCTATATGTTTAGAGTTATTGTCATTAAGTATAAATCATATAACCAAAATTATATGTAATTACGGTTGCATTAGTTGAATTATGATTATAAAAAGTATTTAATATGATGGTTAAAAATCATGGTATTTAAATAATTCACTATATAACCATCATAGTCATATTAGTTGAATATGTTGGTGGTTCTACTGATAAGACTAACGCTGTTACTACTGAAATAGTGTTGCTATTAGTGATGGGAAGAATAGACATACTGTAGTATAACCACTAGAATAGACATAATTATATCGGTATATAACCATCTTAGTCATATTAGTGAAATATGTGGATTCTTATTTTTCCATATGGGTGTTTCCACAAATGGCGGTACCCCAATAGCTGGATGATTTACAATGGAAAATCACCATTTTAGGAAACCTCTACCCTCCAGTAAATTAACACTTCGACCCTGCCTATCTTGGGCTTGGAAGATTAGTTTCCACTAAAACTCGGTTACCCTCTGGTAAACCAACATAGCGAACTGGAAAATCACTATTTCTAATGGGTAAATCCACTATTTCAGTGGCCATTTTCAATAGCTTTTTGTGTGTTTACCAGATTTATAGTGGATTTTCCCATTAAAAATGGTGATTTTCCATAGTTACGTTGGTTTACCAGAGGGTAGCTTCCACTAAAACTCGGTTATTTGCAGGGTCAAACAGTGAAGAAATACTGGAGGGAATATCCCGATGATATTTCCAAGATGATCACTATGAATCACTATGAATCACTATTAATCACTAATTCATCATATTGCGTGATATCACTATTATATATATATATGTATCATTATATCATTTTATATTATATATGAATATATCGTTATAAATCATTATCTCTCATATAAATCTTATACATAATCAATACTTTTATCACCAACGGCCGAGGAGCTGAGTCTTCAACTGTCCCAGGTCCTTCACCGTCGCCACGTTGGCGCCACGCAGCGTGATGAGCTCCTGACGTGGCCGACGTGTCGGACGTGGAAAGTCCCCTTTTTTCGACGGAGCAAAAGCCTATGGAAATCGTGAGTTAATACGATTTTTCCAAAAATGATCAAAAATGGTGAGTTTTGGAGTTTTGTTGATAGCTAATGAGATCTAGATATAGATATAGATATAGATAGATTATTTAAGTAGTTCTACTGAAATTTATTTAATGATACTTAAATCAGTGATAACTCTTATTAGTAATAAGTAATTGTATAACAAAAATAGGAAACATGTTTTTGCTCCTATTGCTATAGTTATTCTACTCTTGTTCCAATCATTCTGGTCAGAACTAGGCTTAAATCCATGTATAAATGGGATAAGCCAGCCATGTTTGATTACCAGAGGGTATACCAGCTGGTTATACTACAAGGTGACCAGGTGAGGGGCCCCGAGTTATGTTTGTTGGTTTATGAATCCCATGAAGACTAGTTCGTTATATTACCAATGGTTCAACCCGTTCGTTATGTGAATGTTTGGTGATGATTTTCCGATCTTTGGGGATGTCCAATGCTGGGGGTGATGTTTCACAAGTGTTTAGAGATGTTTATGCCACATTTTTAGGTGATATTCACCATTCTTTAGATGACATTTCCCATGTTTAGATTCCAAAGTTTGGATGATACTCCTCTCCAAAACAGTGAGAATATGTACTCCACTGCTATGCTGAATTACCACAGGTTAGGGGTGTGGTTAAGAATGCGGGACATGCAAACCTTCGTCAGAATAGATTGGAAAATGGATGCATGGGTGCGTCTGGTGCGACGAAGAATTGTCCTACCTACACTTCCACAGAAATTCAGCCGCAACTCAGTTGGATTGGTGAAAATGAGGTACCCTCTGGTAATCAAACATCACCATGATGATAACTTCATAAGTTGGGATAAAAGCTTATGATAACTTCACCACAATGGAACTGCACCCCCAAGTAGAGCTTGCGCATACCGATGGTGAAAATCACTACTGATTCATGCAGGGCGCGATTTTTTTTGGTTCGTTGATTACTTCATAATCGCCATTAAACTATAGAGTATAGTTAGTCTAACCATGTCTAATCTGAATCAACCAACCATCATTTATGGACTGCTGTATATAGTTGCCTATCTCACGCATCTGCTGTTTATCCCTTAGATCGCTGTCATATGCCAGGCCACCAACCATCTTTTGGTGCCATATACCAAGGTCCATACCCTCATTCTTGTTGAATTCCAGCACTTGCTAGATGAAATCTTCACATTGCCATATGTTCATGTGTTGTACCATAATTCTACCAATGTGATAAGTACAAAAATCAAACACAGCCCATTCAAACAAATTAGGGGTTACCAAAAACCATACCGATTTTGACAAAAAAAATCTTGGAAATGCCTTAAATCCCATGGTTTGTTTGATGTCTGTATGGTGAAACCCGTGTGGGTCCAAAATTCATATCCAGAAACGGGTTGCCTAAGTGATGTTTATTGCCTCATTGCCATGGTAAAACATGGTAAAGCATTGATCTGGTTGGTGGTATACCTACCCCTCTGAAAAATATAAGTCCGTCAGTTGGGATGATGACATTCCCAATATATGGAAAGTCATAAAATTCCATGGTTCCAAACCACCAACCAGTGATTGAATTTGACCCAGGAATGGGCTACCCCGGGTGATGGGATTCGTCCGAGCTCTTCGTCGCTTATCCCATGAAAAAAAGGTTGCAACTATGGTGGGTATTACCACTTGTTGGGTTACTATGGTTATAACTAGGATAACCAAGTGAAACCATAGTATAACTAGTATAAACTATGGAAGCATAGTTAGTTACTATGGTTATAACTGTGATTTTCCATAGTTAGCTTAGTTTACCAGAGGGTAACTGTGGGATATAACGGAAGTTAGTATATGAGAATTATGAGAAGATATTTGGGTGTAACAGGATTTTGCTAGGGACTTATAACATGCTATACCCTCTGCTAAACTAACATAACTATGGAAAATCACCATTTTTCATGGGAAAATCCACTATAAACGGCAATGTTCAATAGCTATGTTAGTTTACCAGAGGGTAACCTATAAATTGCTTTATTTTCACCCAACTGAAACCAAGTGGGAACTTGGAACTTTCGCCACGCGCAGGCGCCTCTAAGAACTCATCCAGATTCATGTCAGAATCCCCGGCGAAAACGATGTCCTGGTTGGCGTAAAAACGCCACCCATATTAAAGATGTCTAACTCTTGGGTTTCTTTAGTACACATATGGCTATGGATCAATACCTATTAATACCATTTTTAGGGGGAATGAACATCCATAAATCCCAGCTATTTTGATGTTCACCAGGGGTACAAGGTTTTGACACACTGCCATATAGTTACAATAATAATCATCATCATGATAATCATAATAGTAATAATAATACTGTAGATAATAATAATGAATAAATAATAGTACCAATACTAATAAGAATAATAATTCATAATAAGAAGAAGAATAGTAATAATAATAGTATAACAATATAATAATAATAAAAATAAAAAAATACAAATAATACAATAATAATATAATAATAACATAATAATAATATAATAATAATATATAAAAATAATATAAAGATATAAGAATACAATAATATAATAATATAATAATATAATAATATAATAATATAATAATATTACAATAATAATATAATAATATTACAATAATAATATAATAATAACATATATATATATATTAAAACAATACGCATATCTATACATAATATTGTCAAGTTTGATCATCGTCCCATTTTTCGGGTGTTTATCATAAAGACGTCATGCTTGGTTCAAAAAAATGCTGGGGATTGGTGAGCAATTTGGGCGACTTGTGAGTGCATGTGTGTGTGCGAGGAATCCAACGCCCAACAGCTATCTGGCTCTGAACAAGTTGGATGTTAGTGTGTTTGTCTACCCAAGAGTGGCGTAACTGGATCGTCTTGAAATATCCGAACTTGATCTGCCAGTGAGTTTTGTAATTTCTTACAAACTACTACTATGGCTACCAAACCACCAGCTTGCAGAAATTACAAAAACTACTACCACTGGTAGTTTTGGATTTCTTCAAACTTTCAGAGACCTGGTGGTTTGGGTTTTTCAGATGGCAATCCTATTGGCTCATGTGCGTAAGACCTCGTTGGTTGGTCGTGTCAGTCCCAACTCTTGTCCCCAGGATTTAACATATGGGGCTTTCCTAAGTCATGGGGGCACCCCTTTTTTTTCATCCAAGTCATTAGACCATGACTTCGTATTGAAACATATTAAAACCCTATGGTTTGTGGGATCCCCAACTTTCGGAAACCTCCATCCCAGCCATCCCCAATCATCATCAGGCGGAGCAACGGGATCCCGGAGTAAGGCCACGATGTCAATGCCGGCCTGGGCAAAAAATAGGGATCCTGAAGAATCCCAATCTGAAAAATGATCAGTCAGTTAGGAAAATGATGCATTTTCTGGATGATTTAGCTAGTTTATCCTATTTTTATTGGTTGCATTTCCATAATTATGTTAGTTTACTGGAGGGTACCCTCTGGTAATTTAACATAGCTATGGAAAATCGTCGTTTTGGATGGGTAAATCCACTATAAATGGCCATGTTCAATAGCTTTTTGTATGGTTACCAGGTCAGGTATCTTATCCGAATATGGTGATGTTCCAAGTTTTTTTTATTTATAACCACCATGAGTTGGGAGGAAACACCCCTCGAAAAAGGGGGAACATATGTGTAATTACCCACTAATTAAGCATGGGAATAGCTGACTAGCATATCTGGTTGGTGGTGCAATAACCATCTTGAAGAATATGAAAATCAAATGGGATTATGAAATTCCCAGTATATTGGGAAAATAAAATTCATGTTCCAAACCACCAACCAGATATTGTTCGTTCGATGTCCTATGAAATATCCTCATTCTGGTTGGTTTCACATCTCTGTAACTTCGTTGGGTGCCCTCTAGGAATTTGTGACACTTTGGGGACTGGAAGCCATGACCCATGAAGTTCCATGATTGACCGAACTTAAAAATGCTGACCATGGCTGTGTCAAATAATCAGAGGGTGCATTGGGGTGCTTAAACCGGGGACACCGAGCCCAATATCATCCAAGGTATCACCCTCTGGTAATTTAACATAGGTAACTGGAAAATCACCATTTTTACTAGGTAAATCAACGATTTCTATGGGCCATGTTCCAGTTCGCAAACTGTAACAGTCATTACCAGGCCGGGTAGTCATTTTGAATGGGGAAACCCCGCGTTGATCCAACACATTGCACCCCAGTTGGTTATTGGTATCTATTGGGGTAGGATGGGGCATTTCGGCACTGCGAAATAGCAGTTACACTAGATATTACATAGAGGTTTTTTTTAGGGATGCTCTAGATGGCTTTTTGCATCATCTGGGATTTGTATAACCAGCAAACATGGACAAACAAGGAACAGCCGCCAGCTCTTGATCCCGCCGTCTCTTGCTGTGCTCCATAACCGACCGGCTCGTGGTAAATCCATCCAGCAGCCAGTAAACCAACAGTTTGCTATGAAAAATTGCCAGTTTATAGATGATTTGCCTATAAGAATGATGATTTTCCATCGTTTTTTGTATGTTTACCAGGTCGGGTAATCTAGGTATCATACCCCAACTAATGTCCATCCCCTCCACACAAAAATCCCCCAATTTGTCAAACCTCCATGAAAACGGTCACGATGTCTGGACGGTTCACGATCTTGCAGAACTCCACCTGGCGATCAATGGGTGTCCAAAGTGTGAATCACTGCTTCTTTAAGCAGATCTATTACTGGTTGGCGGTTGACCTACCCCTCTGAAAAATGATGGATTTCGTCAGTTGGGATGATTAATTACAGCTTGAGTATTGTACAAGAATTCACTGTATAAGAATTTGAGGGGCTCGATTCCAAGGCGGGCTACATATTTTCAGCTATACCAAACACATAGCACGTTAAGAATTTGAGGGACCCTGACTGCCAAATTCTTAAATTATTGCTTATACGTGAGGTTTGAAATTCTCCTTTTTGCGTTTATCTTTTTAGGCATGAGCCCTTGTACTGGAGACCAAAACGTTTTTTTTTGCGCACTAACCGCACGAAACTCAGACAAGCCTGGCTTAACAAAAATTACTTTACTTCGTGTGATCCCCACCATGACATTTATACATTTTCTTACTGGCAAATCTTCTGGCATTCTATCTGACATATCTTCTGACATTCTATTTGGCATTCTATCTGGCATATCTTCTGGCATATGATCTGGCATATCTTCTGGCATATCTTCTGGCATTCTATCTGGCAAATCTTCTGTCATTCTATCTGGCATATCTTCTGGCATTCTATCTGACATATCTTCTGGCATTCTATCTGGCATTCTATCTGGCATATCTTCTGGCATATATTCTGACATATCTTCTGGCATTCTATCTGGCATATCTTCTGGCATATGTTCTGGCATATATTCTGACATATCTCTGGCATTCTATCTGGCAAATCTTCTGGCATTCTATCTGGCATATCTTCTGGCATTCTATCTGACATATCTTCTGGCATTCTATCTGGCATTCTATCTGGCATATCTTTCTGGCATATATTCTGACATATCTTCTGGCATTCTATCTGGCATTTCTTCTGGCATATCTATCTGGCATATCTTCTGGCATATCTATCTGGCATATCTTCTGGCATATTTTCTGGCATTCTATCTGGCAAATCTTCTGGCATTCTATCTGGCATTCTATCTTGCATATCTTCTGGCATATTATCTGGCATTCTATCTGGCATATCTTCTGGCATATATTCTGACATATCTTCTGGCATTCTATCTGGCATATCTTCTGGCATATCTTCTGACATTCTTTCTGACATTCTTTCCAACTTTCTTCTGCACATTCTTTGTCCCATATCTTCCTACATGAGGTCCGGCAGGGAACACTTGGCGTGGATACTCGCGGTTGAGGTCCGGCAGGGAACACTGGGCGTGGATGGTCGTGGTTGAGGTCCGGCAGGGAACACTGGGCGGGGATGGCCGTGGTTGAGGTCCGGCAGGGAACACTGGGCGGTGATGATCGTGGTTGAGGTCCGGCAGGGCACACTGGGCGTGGATGGTCGTGGTTGAGGTCCGGCAGGGAGCAGGAGGAGAGGAGACGAGGAGAGGAGACGAGGAGAGGAGACGAGGAGAGGAGGAGGAGAAGGAGGAGGAGGAGGAGCAAGCAACTGACATAAAATCTAACAACCCTCACCTGGCAGGTGGGGAAAAAACTTTTTTTCCAGGATCTACAAAATCATATTTTCGCATGCCTCTTGTCAAATCTGCTTGGCAAGCGCATTGCAAGAATAGAAAATATCAAATAGTAAAACGAATGCCAAGCATGACCACGAGCGTGTCTTGGCAACCAAGGCCGCAAACCAGCGTAGCCGGAACAGCTATGCAGGATTCCGGCCACGATAGAGCCCAGCGCGGCCAAAACCCCGGTATAACGCAAAATCGTGCTGTAGCTCGATTTTGAAGACATACTTTCGCATGCCTCTTGTCAAATCTGCCAGCTCCCCATCGTTACCTTATTTAAGCTTGCTCCAAATTATGCAGATGCCTGCAATTTAATACTAAGAATGCCTTAAGAATTTGAGGGACCCTCGGCCTGTTGTAGTGTAAATTTGCCTGTATTTAAAATTACTTTACTTCGTGTGATCCCCACCATGACATTTATACATTTTCTTACTGGCAAATCTTCTGGCATTCTATCTGACATATCTTCTGACATTCTATTTGGCATTCTATCTGGCATATCTTCTGGCATATGATCTGGCATATCTTCTGGCATATCTTCTGGCATTCTATCTGGCAATTCTTCTGGCATCTCATATCTTCTGGCATATCTTCTCTTCTGGCACTCTATCTGACATCTTCTATCTTCTGGGACATATCTATCTGGCATATCTTCTGGCATATTTTCTGGCATTCTATCTGGCAAATCTTCTGGCATTCTATCTGGCATATCTGGCTATCTGGCATATCTTCTGGCATATGTTCTGGCATATCTTCTGGCATTCTATCTGGCATTCTCTGGCATCTGGCATATCTTCTGGCATATCTTCTGGCATATCTTCTGACATTCTTTCTGACATTCTTTCTAACTTTCTTCTGCACATTCTTTGTCCCATATCTTCCTACATGAGGTCCGGCAGGGAACACTTGGCGTGGATACTCGCGGTTGAGGTCCGGCAGGGAACACTGGGCGTGGATGGTCGTGGTTGAGGTCCGGCAGGGAACACTGGGCGAGGATGGTCGTGGTTGAGGTCCGGCAGGGAACATTGGGCGTGGATGGTCGTGGTTGAGGTCCGGCAGGGAACACTGGGCGTGGATGGCGTGGTTGAGGTCCGGCAGAGAACACTGTGGATCGCGGGTCGCAGTTGAGCAAGGACGACGAGGACGACGAGGACGACGAGGAGGACGAGGAGGAGGAGGAGAGGAGGACGAGGCAGGAGGAGGCGGAGGAGGAGGAGGAGGAGAAGGAGGAGGAGAAGGAGGAGAAGGAGGAGGAGGAGGAGGCAACTGACATAAAATCTAACAACCCTCACCTGGCAGGTGGGGAAATAAGAATTTGAGGGACCCTGGACCTCAAGCTTTCGGATTCTTAACCAGCACTCGGGCTGTATTCCCAATATATGGAAAGTCATAAAATTCATGTTCCAAACCACCAACCAGATGAATATAGATCCAGTCGAAACTGGATGATGAATTTGGAGAATTTGGTTTTTTTCCTCATCCAAGCACTTCACAGTGATCTTAGTAGTTTACGCGGAATTTTAACATAGCTAAATTATGTTATCCTCCTCTAAACTAACAGTTCGATGTGGAAAACCCACGAATATCGAAAAATGTAGATCATGGGTTTCCCCATGTGTTCTTTTGTCCACATCTTTTTGTAGCTTTACCCCTTCAATCTCCAACCATTAAAACCATTGTGTTCTTTCCGTAAATCCACACCGTGGCTGTGGCTTCCTGAGTTGTAGATTGTTTTCCTAAGGAAACCATAGGTTTTCCACATCGATGTTAGTTTACCCTAGGGTAATCAATGTGAATCCATGTGTCCCATCAACATGTCCAAAAGTGGAGGTATATGGAGGTATTCCCCATTTTTAGTCAGATCCGTGGATCATTTTACCCAATGTCACCATCAAAATAACAGGGATTTAAGACAAATCCATACAATGGAAATGTCATAAGAATCTTGGCGATTTAATACCAGGTTCGAGCTTGGGCAAAATAAAATTAGTACAGTAAACCCAAAGTTTCAAGACCCCGTTCAAAGCAAAGTTGCAGCAGATCAGAGGAATCCCATGTCGTTGCGCATCCCAGCTGGTAAATGCTTATCAAAGCCAAAGTTTTATTAATGGTTTTATCATGCGAAAATTGTCCAAAAATTTCATGACCTTAACTATGATAAATTACTATTACATTATTTTATCATTGTAAATTACCATTACAGTACTATAATTAGGTGAATTACCATGATAAATTACCTCATACATCATTAAATTACATATAATTAGGTAAATTACCATTATAATTTACAATCATAATAGGGTAAATTAGTACATGACCATAACTTTCCTTAGCAGATCCCTCATTTTGGGACACAGCTCTATCCCCACTATCTGGAAGAATTGCTTCAATTCCCTTCTCAAACGGCACAAACATCAAAATTACCCGACCTGGTAAACAAACATAGCTATTGAAAATTGCCATATTATAGTGGATTTTCCCCTTGAAAATGGTGATTTTCCATAGTTATGTTAGTTTACCAGAGGGTATCAACCCTGAAACTGGATGATGTACTGTGAATACTACCCTCTGGTAAACGTTTACATAACTATGGAAAATCACCATGCTATTAATGGGTAAATCAACTGTTTCTATGGCCATGTTCAATAGCTTCTTGTATGTTTACCAGAGGGTAAAACCTTTTCTTTCGGTCAATTGATACCTCAAGTTTCCCAATTTTGATGGGATAAATCATGATCAAATTCCGTATATTTTCGAGTCGATGGTGCAGTGGGGGAAACTTCAGTGGATGGTTTATATATATATATATCTCTACATCCCAATTTAGGTCATTCACCCAAGTTTTGAATCATAGTTTTATCAGTTTTATAACTTGAGGCCGGGGGTGGATGACGAAAGCTAGCGGGTAGGAGAAAGAAGGAAGGGAAGAGGTGAGTTGCGGAGGGACTGTCATCATCGTGTCGCGGCATTGTTCGTCCCAACGAGGATGCAACAATGATATATTGATATATGATATATAACAATGATATATATGGGGGAGGGGGCAGGGGGGGGCCCTTTCGCGGGAAAAATCACGTGATGTCCTTGGGGAGCCCCGGAATACGTGCTAAAGCAAGAAGACTCTAGCGAGCTGACGCTAGCTTTCGTGATAATGACAATAATTGCCAATAATGATAAAATGTAATTGAATAACGATGATGATGATGATGATGATGAATGAATGATGAATGATGAATGATGAATGATGAATGATGGATGATGGATGATGATGATGATGATGATGATGATGATGATGATGATGATGATGACGAGGATGATGATGATGATGATGACGATGATGATGATGACGATGACGATGACGATGACGAGGACGACGACGATGATGATGATGATGATGATGATGATGACGAGGACGAGGACGAGGACAAGGACGATGGAGAGGACGATGACGATGATGATGACGATGATGATGACGATGATGATGATGATGATGATGATGACGACGAGGACGAGGACGAGGACGATGGAGAGGACGATGACGATGATGACGATGATGATGACGATGATGATGATGATGGTGGTGATGGTGGTGATGGTGGTGGTGGTGGGGGAGGGGGGGGGAGGGGGGGGCCCCCCTTTCGCGTGAAAAATCACGTGATGTCCTTGAGCAGCCCCCCCAATACTTGCTAAAGCAAGAAGACTCCAGCTAGCTGACGCTAGCTTTCGTGATTAAAAAAAAAACTGCAGCTCCACCATCTGCATCAAATCATCAAATCATGGTTTTATCCATGGTTTTATCGAGCTTTCCTAACATAGGGCTACCCCTAAATCATCCATTTATAGATGGATTTTCCATGATTTTCCATAAACCATCCATTTGGGATACATGGAAAGCTCTACGAAATGCTCAAGTTTTCCCCCGCTGCTGAAGACGCAGGCCCAAACACTAACGCTGTCCGGTCACCTTCGTAATGGTGGCAGTCATCTGCAAGTCCAACTTCTCCAGTGCCTGACGAGTTAACGCAAGTGTTTCCTTACATTTCATACCCGAGGGTAAACGAACATAGATCTGGGTAAATTACTATATTTCACTAACCTGAAATAAGGTCATTTGGGGATAGCACCCCTATTCCCAGTGAGGTCGCAGTGAGGTCGTTATAATTTGCCCAGATAGACTCAGATAGATGTAGAAAACCCAGGTTTCCCCAGGGAAATAGTCTACAAATGGTTGATTTTCCACATCGAACTGTGAGTTTACCTTATGCATATAATTTTCGTAAAACGAGAGTAAATCATGCTCAATTTTGGCAATACTGGGTGGTATAAACCTCAAAATATGGCTGGTTTATTATTGATTTATGATGTTTTATTAATAGTTTAATAGCCATAGAAGTATGACCCAACTACACTGGTTAGTGGTTTCAACCATCTTGAAAAATATTAGTCAATGGAAAGGATTATCCCATATATTATGGAAAAAATGTTCCAAACCACCAATCAGTACATGTTATAGGGTTTCATGGGTTGTATGCAAATTATAAACCACGGCTACCAAAGGGGGTGAAAACCCAAGAACTTGTTTGTTCTCCAGTTACACCTTTGTTTTTGCCAGCCATCGTTGCAGGGTACCCCCAAAAAAAAAACAAATATAAACATATTGTTTTGACTCAATTGTTTTTTTTTGGGGAGCCTTATCAATGATGCGTTTTTTTGGGAAAAATGGTACGGGTTGGTCTGGTATACCATTTACACATATTTGTTTGAGAGGTTTAAAAAAAAACAGGTTCCCCAGATAATGGATTTACCAATGCCACAATAGAAAATCACATTCAACAAATCCAAATTTATCATAAGTTACGTATAAGTTATGGGGGCTGAACCCTCTGTTTATCAACCAACCATTAGGAAAAGGACAGCCATGGTTTGCCCCAACACTTTGGAGGTTTAGAATTTGAACCATCAAATACCCGGGGTCAATCATCAAACACAGGGGGAACTGATAGAATCAGGGTCGGTTGATACTTATCGCCATTTTGTGGGTTAGAATGGGGATATCACTTGGTTTGTCCCTGTACAAAATATACCATGGGGCATATGGAAACGTTTCCCGAAGAAATTATGTTAAATCATCTACCAGTGGTGGGATTGCCCATGTATATTCATTGTTTGCATGGTAAAACAAACTATTTTATCGGTGCATAACGGGGATAGATCATCAACAAACTGATATTGGTTTGTCCCGATATGGTTATGGGTCAAAACCCTGGTACCTTAGGTACCCTACGTCATAGCTGGTTAATGGATGGTTATTCCCCCGGCCATATGGCAATTTCATAGGTTTTGACCCATTTCCATTTTTGGATAGAACCCAGAAAACTAAAGTACAATCTAATAACGCGGATATTTTGGCGATCAAATCAAAGTTGCGATGAACCAACCAATAATAATAATAAACATTTTTTATCATGGTGGGTGGATTTTGTCACTTAGTCAGTGACTAGTAGCAACCGGAGTTTTAACCTCCAAAAATTACGTAAATAGGATTTCAACACTGATCAGCCATTGGAACCTCCAAAAAAAAATGTTGGTTTTCCAGAAACGAGTTTTAACCCAAACTTGTAGTTTTCATACAGGAAAAAATCATTATAAGCACTGGACATGGGGGTGCCCTGTCTTAACGATGCATTCCTGGGGCAAGGATTTGTCAGGCCCCAATCAGCAATCCTAGTTTTCACGGTGTGTCTGCAAAAAATCAAACCTTTTGGCCAAGGCAAACCTTTGTAGTGCCCCGCAAATGTGGAACCCAACAGCCCCTGGTCTATCACAAGTTTCCCATTTGGAAAAAAATGCATCGTGTCCGTCGTGTCTCCCATGTTTCAGCAAACTGGTTTGGATGTTTTCAAGAACGTTCAGATTTCCTTTTTCGCTGTGCATGCCACATGGTTGTCCAAACCATTAGTCGCTGAAAAACTTAAGTTTCTGTACGTTTAGAATCTAGAACACAAGCCGCGTAGCCTTGAAGCAACTCTGAAGGCCACTACTTGAAGGATCATCCCGCTTAGTATGTAGTTGGACCACGGTGTGTATCGCGCCGTGGTACAAATACCACGCTTGTGTGTTGTCAAGGGGTGGGTGGCCTGATCTTAACATTCTGGCCTGATCTTTAATGTTCCCCTGAAGATGCCATCGCGGCAATGACTGGGACCGTCGCCGCATGAACTTTTGGACGCTCTGATTGCGTTGTTGTGAAAAAAATATGCCCGATAAATTAAGAATCATCCCAGAATTCATCAACGCCCGCATTCCAAAAAATGTCTGGCAATGCTACTTTGGGTTGGTCCTTCCTTATTAATCAACATGCGTGACCCCCTATTAAACAACACACTTTTCAGAAATCCTATTTTTGTGGTAGTCAGGCTATGATTTAATGGCTTTCATTGCTTCTTAATGGCTGAAAAAGTAATGTTTTGAAGGGATGTCCCATTGGGGAGGAAGTTGCCACTGAAAAGAAAAATCTCGACCTTTGGCAGGCAGGTTCGTTGCTTTTTATGTATGACATGCCCTCGTCTCTTTTTAATTGGGGGGAACTCTTTCCTGCTAGGAGGGAGTTGATAATACAAAATTTGGCATTGCCGGCTTCAAAAAACGGTAAGGAAAAAACAAACCCCTAAACTCCTTGCGCCATCAACATTGGTTTCTGGATGGAGTTGCAGCGGAAAAGGCAAGAACGAAAAAATGCTGAAACACTGACTTCTGCCATTGAACTTGCACGTCATGTTACATGTTAGATTAACGACCCTGATGAGTAAGCCCCCTAAGTGGGCTTATCAGTTCATATCTAATTGGGTTTTACAAGCAGGTGCTGACCACTTACTTGACCCTTCAAGTAACACCTACATCCCCAGGTGGAATTGTGACGTTGACATTGCCATAGTTGGGTCAAAGCAGCAGCCCTGCAGGACATGCTTCGTGCATCCTCGCAGTGCGACAAGGGGAATGGATCCTGTCAAAGCCTAGATTTCCACTTGCCGCACCGTGTTTGGGCAGAAGATCTTTGCTTTGAATCCGCAAAGGATGTTGCTCGAAGTCCCGGCAACTGGAACGGCGGTGAGGATTTTCACAAGCGTTCTGAATCCTTGAAGTGGGATTGCAAAGTTATAAACCACAGATACAGTAGTGCAATCATGACAGCCATGTCATTCAATATTATTGTGTGTGTGATAGCTGAAGACAATATAAGACCAGGAAATCATGAGAATGTTCCAAGGATATCATCAGAATCTTCTCAGGATATGGAAAAACTCTGGCTGAGGTTTGTCGAGAATGTTTAGAATCCTCTTCTGACAAACAATAACATTTTCTGGGGATGCAAGCAAATTTAAATGGGTATCAAAGGATATGAAAAGAATTGTGTCAAGTTATCATATCATAATAATGTCTGAAACCATAAATCATGTGCTTCCGATGACCACATGTAAACTTTCGCATGTCATCAGAAAATTATCGAAAAAATGGGATCTTCTGGAGGTTCCAGAAGCTTCACCAAAAAAAAAACACCATACCCTTTGGTTATTTAACGGTTTGCCATGGAAAATCCGCCCATTTTTAAGAGCGGTACATCACCCTTTTTTATCCTTTTTTACCATCTATTTCTATGGGCCATGGCTTCCATAGCCATGTAGAAACCATAACTAGAGGGTTTACCTCGGCAAAACTCTGAGCATCGCTCAGGAAAAGACCTTTGAAATGCGGAGACGTTTCTTTTGAACGAAAATGATGGTTGAAGTTGAAGTGTCTTCCTTAAATACCCATAGGATCCATGGTGCTAGTATATATGGTAACATGGATCCCATCAATATACCCCCAATGTTACTATATATACCATACATGGATCCTATGGGATATGTGATTCTGTTTGAAAATGTGACCACTTCGTAGCTGATAAACTTTCTGAGAGAACCCCGTTGCGGCAACCACCATTTGCCGCTACAATTGCTGCTCAGGGTTAGTTCGCAAACAAAAAAGTGTATGTGCAATACATATATGTATATATACTTAATATATACATACATGGATAAATCAATGTACTAAAATATCGGAACCTGAAATAATGCCTCTCATCTGCGTCGATTCCTGTGACCTCTTGCGGTTGTTACCCAACATTGCACCCGGCGACTTTCTTGGATATCTAATGATTCTAATGCTACCCTCTGGTAAACATACAAAAAAAACTATGGAAAACCACCATTTTCAATGGGTAAATGCACGAACTAAATGGTCATGTTCAAGAGCTATGTAACAAATTACCAGAGGCTAATGATATTTAATCCCTTCCCCTGAATATCACAAGAAACCATCGTGGAGTTGCACGGATTTCCAGATGTTGGACCATAACATATGGGTGTTAACACATATGGTGGACCATATGATGGGAGTCATGGCTAGCCTTTTCAAAAGGCTTCAAAGCAATGGGATGATCAGAGAATAAACCAACCAGTTAAAATGGGGATAGCATGAAACTTGGGATCCAATCAGTTAAATGACTAGCTGTGTTGGGTGAACCTACACATATTGCTGTCAAAATCCACATGTTGCGTCCATTCCACGGTGTTCTACATTCCCGGCATGTGCTGGCGAAAAATAGACCCGCCTGCTATTGTGCTGATTGATACCCACTTTTACAGCATCCGCATTGTGTGCATGAAACCTACACTTTGTGTTAGTCAAATTCTCAATTGTTTGTAAAAACCCAAGTTTTGTGCCTTCAAACTTAAATTTCCTGAATATGTTTGATGCTTGAGCTATTGCAAAACCAGGACATGGCTTTTGTTGGCACCAAGCCCAAACAACATGAAGGTGCCCGAGGGCCAAATGTGTGACAGGCCCAAGGTACATTGCAAAAACATCCCAATTCAACATCCCAACTAGATACTGCGGATGGTTGCGAAATCCAAATCACCAGTTGATAGATGGTAAACATCCCATTATGTTGTTTGGCTTTCAACCATCCGGTCCTTTTGGTGGTGCAGGATTTCGCTGGCCCATCCACAGTATCTCAGCACATTTCAGCTATTTAAACTCATCCAACTGAGTCATCCTGTAAACAAAACATGTTATCATCCTGTAAATGACCATTTAGTTCGTGGATTTACCCATTGAAAATTGTGATTTTCCATATTTTTTGTATGTTTACCAGAGGGCAACTCCATATCAACTGCTTGGTGGTTTCAACCTACCCCTCTGAAAAATGATGGACTTCGTCAGTTGGGATGATTCATTATTCCCAACTGAATGGAAAGTCATAAAATTCATGTTCCAAACCACCAACCAGATGTCTTTGATCGATTTCCAAATAGATCAAATAGTGGTTTTCCCATTGACTCAGGACGATCTATATGGATTCACCAATATTTGATCTATTTGGACTAACCAATATCAGTTTATCATCCTGTCAACAACCTGTTTTGGAGCTATCTCTGCGTTTTTTGCTTTGGAAAGTCCGCGGATCCAGCGGGACCCCCCATATGGAGGCACCCCGAAACACCATGTGGGGGCCGCCGGCCGCATGGATTTTTAGCTATTTACTAAAGATATGTTTTAAATATATTAAATATTCCCAATTCTGAGTCAAGGCATGATTTATATATATATATATACATACACATCGATTTAGTGTTACATATAGTTTGGTGAAATCCCGGTGTGTAGATAATTTTCCCAACTAGAAACCCCTTTTTAATATTTTCCACATGTTCCCCATCTTTTCCTACAATTTCCCCATTCAAACTTGCATTTGTAGTGGATTTTGCGATATGTTCCTATGATTTTCCCACATTTTACAAGGGATTTGCCGGATGAACTCCCGAATCCCCAAACGTCGTGCCTTGTGAAGGCTCTCCAGCAGGGACTTCCGGGTCGAGGCCTCCTGTTCGGCCGCCGCGACGATCCCCACGACCTCGACCAAGACGCCAACGATCATGTTCATCACCTGGGAATGTCGTGGGATTTTTTGAGGATATGTCTGGGTAAATTACAATATTTCACTAACCTGAATTAAGGTCATTTGGGGATGATTTCCCTTACTAACCATTTATAAGGGACTTTCCATGGCTATGTTAAATAACCAGATGATATATGGAGGTTTCCCAAAATAAAGGTCCCCAATAGCTGGATGGTTCATTTCATGGAAAATCCCAATCTAAAATGAATGGTTTAGGAAACCTCCATATCTGTTATCTATAATCATCTATTCTCAGATACATAGTATATATGATTGGTTCATCACCTGGAATTTTTTGGGGGATGATTGGCAGGTTTGGTTGCAATATATTTGGACATTGCTTGGGATATGTTTATAGTTATATAATTATTGATATCACCTGGATATTTCCTTGGGATATACTGTAAACCGATATAGGTTGATATAAGTGGATCATGTTCGGTGATGAGTGGAAAATCATTGGGATATCCAAGCTGATATAGGTGATTTCGAATATACTACCATCTGGTTATTTAACATAGCCATGGAAAATCCCTTATAAATGGAGGTTTCTAGCTGGGAAAATCATCTATACATGGGCCATTTCGAATATACTAAGCTGATTATAGCTGGGGATTTTAGGGGTATATCTATAGTTACCTATAATTATCATCGCCTAATTGGGGGGTAAAAATCTGTGACTTGGATGGGACTAGGAGGTTTACCCTCTGGTAAACGTTTACATAAGTATGAAAAACCACCATGTTTTAGGGGTAATGAAAAAGTATAAATTGCCATTTTCAATAGCTATGTAACAAATTACCAGGGTGTAACTCGAATTTCTTGCTGGGATATGTAACTTGATACAAACGAATACTTGGGGATGCATGACTGACTTATTAATCACCCGGGAATTATCTAAAGTTATCTACAATTACACTAATAGTTATCCACTAGGACTTGTGGTACACATATCTATAGTGCATCACCTGGGATGATTGGAGGATATCTAACTTGATTTTTTTAATCACTGGGATATTTCAGTGGGATACAAGCCAAAATTCATCATGCTCATCACCTGGGAAAGTTTGAGGGATGGAGTCACACATGATAATGATAATGTGTAAATGTATGTATATGTGTATATTCTGTGCAGTTGAAAGTCAGCACGAAGCGGACTTCCCCTGCGGAAAGAAATGTATGTAGGTAGGTAGGTAGGTAGGTATGTATGCATGCATGCATGCATGTATGGATGGATGGATGTATGGATGGATGGATGTATGGATGTATGTATGTATGTATGTATGCATGGATGGATGTATGGATGGATGGATGCATGCATGCATGCACGTATGTATGTAGGATTGTAGGTGTATATATATATGTGTGTGTGTTCAAATGACTTGATGTGGACTATAGAGGGATACTTGAGATAGCTGATATGACCTAAGTTCATCACCAGATTGTTAATCGCCAATGATTGGGCCGTGGGACATCATGGTATTATAGGTAGAATGGGGTATCGGTATAATGGGGTATAATGGAATATAAATGATGTATTTGTGTATAGATATAGGTATAGGTATATTTTGGAATACAGGATTTGCTCCTGGGAATGTTTGGTGTTTTTTTTTAACAGTGGTTAACTGGAATATGTATATAATTGGAATATCTTAGCTGATATCCTTGGGATGTAAGTTGATTTTTACGTTGATATCACCTGGGAGTGTTTGGGATACCCTCCGGCAATTCCACAATTGGCTATGGTAGCGATGGTCAAAGCCGGAGTTGCTTGATTTACCCATTCAAAAAGATGCTGCTTTTCCATAGATATGTGAAATTACCAGAGGCCATTTAACTGGGATATCACTGGGATATTTAATCACCTTTATCTGGTTGGTGGTTTCAACCTACCCCTCTGAAAAATATGATTTCGTCAGTTGGGATTATTTTTCCCAATATTTGGAAAGTCATAAAAAAAGTTCCAAACCACCAACCAGTTATGATATATCCTGTGCGTTGTCGGAAGTTGATATTTCGTAACCTCTCGGAGGGGATGTTTCGATATGTTTCGTACATATAAAATCTATCATCTGGGCAGGACGTAGGGACCATTGCCACATACAAGGTGGTGCCCCATAGTTAGCTAAGTTGGTTTATAACTCCCACAACTATGGTTTATGGCAGATATAACTATAGTCAATGGGATATATAAACCAATTTATAACTGGGGGGCACCATCCTGTACCAAAAATATTGAGGAAGTGATTTACCACATATCTATCACCATAGGGCCATGGGGATGGGGATTCAACTGATTCAACTGAGTGAACTCTGAAAGTTGGCTGGTGGTGCAAAAACCATCTTGAAAAATGATGGAGTTCGTCAATGGGAAGGATTATCATTGATTATCCCATATATTAATATATATGATGGAAAATAAAATTCATGTTTGAAACCACCAACCAGCTAGATTAGAATTCAACAAAACGAAGAAAATCCCCAATGTTTTAGATACGACTGCTATCCAAATCCCTAGTTAACACACGGGATCTGCATCAAACTCCTTGGCGCCAAAGGGCCGTTAAGGGCGCCAGAACCACAAAGACCAGTAAGGAGAAGCCGTACATGAAGTTCTCCTGCCGAAATTCTCGGACACCCCCAATTCTTGCAGCTCAAAAACAATGAATACAGTAGCCATCATTAACAGCAACTATACCCCCGCAATACCCTCTGGTAAACGTTTACATAACGAACTTGAAAATCACCATGTTTATATCATGGGTAAATCAACTATTTCGACTGGGCCATTTTCAATAGCTATGTTAAATTACCAAAAGGTACCTATAAATATATAAATACCTATAAATATATATATATATACCCCCAAAAAATTAACATAGACCCTGGCAGATAGGGATTGGAGGATTTGTTTCCACTAAATATGCACTAAAAATGGTGTATGTTCAGGGTCTATGTTAATTCCCCAGTGGGTATATACAAATTCGGAGATATTCCGGGTACAAAAGCCAAATCAAGAAATAACCTATTGGCGTACCTAAGACAAAACCCAGCTGGTTGGCACATGAATCTGAATGAATCTGAGAGGTATAAGGTGAGGCCCCCATGAATCTGAGTGCAAATTTCACTGGGTGAATTCTGTCAATGGGAGATCTTCAGGATCTAATACATGGAGCTACGTGTTTATACCATTTTTCTGGCCATATTTTCTGGGGATAGTCCCTGAAATTTCGCCCTGAACGACCTCTGGTCTATGGTAGGTAGCTCCAATCATCGCTTTTCGCGGGGTTTTGACCCATCCCTTTTTGTGGGTCACAAGTAACTAGTTGAGAGGTCTATAAACCAACTTATACAATCTTATACATACTGGTTGGTGGTTGAGCTGGTATACCTACCCCTCTGAAACATGATGGAGTTCGTCATGAAAGGGATTACTATTCTCAATGTATGGAAAAATAATCCAAATGTTCCAAACCACCAACTTATACATATGGTAACTACATTTAAATATACGAACTGGTATTTCATACTACCTCCGGGGCCTCGCGTTCTGGCCCTCCACATATCCAAATGTCGTTACCGTAACGTTTGGGCCTCTTGTAACCTCACGTTTGAGTCCCCGGAGATGCTTAAAAAACAAAATGTCCCACATGGAGCTACTCTCTTTTTGAAGCCCTAAGGCCCTAAGGGCATATTATGGAACAAATTCCAATGGTGAATATACATTCCTGCAGAACCGTCTCTACAACATCTGTCTGCATATTGGATCTATTTCTATATGAAAAGTCCATTGGTATTCAATGCCATCGATTCCGATCTAAAAGGCGAAGTATACTATGGCCAGCATTTTTTTGAAACTGTGCCTATAGAGTTGGATGTGCTTGCTGCTGCTTCCAGAATTGCGCTGAAATATATAGAGTTCATATACATCCCCATCACCATTTTTGTGAGCATCCCCGTGTTTGCTGTTTTTGTTTTCCCTCAATAGAGTAACGCCGACAACTCTAGAAGACTTTAAGTTCACCACTACTTTAGTAGTGTATAAATTTGTGTTTGTAACTTTTAGGGTTGCGATGTGTCCTTAACCTCCTTTCAACTTGCTTCAACTCAGCCCTCTTACTTGGGGGTGCAGTTGGTGTTCTAAGTGGATGCATAAACATAGTGGTCGGGGTTATATTCCACCTCGCGGGGGTTGTTATCATGGTTGTACCCGTCTTTTAAGCCTGACTTCACCCCCAAGAAAGTTATATATATATAATGTATATATATATATGTGTTTTTCCCATTTTATCCCCAGTATATCCCATTAAATCCCATTAAACTCCATTAATCACCAATTAAACCACCCTTAAATTGCCATGTTTGATGGTAAGCCAAGCCAAAGTTCCCCAACGGCGCCTGAAAGCACAGCTTTGCAAAGTCCGGAAGGCCTGAAAAACTGCGACACACCAGGCGTCCCCATGGCCAGTTGATCTTGATCGGTATCCGTACGAAGGTGAGGATCCCCAGTTCTAAGTTGATGAACTAACATGAGCAGTGTGCAATTCATCCCTCTATCATGAACCATGAAATACTGGCTGGTTATTTTAACGGGATGCCCCGTTCTTGGATTATTATAATCCCCAATATATTGGGTAGTATAATATAGTATAATCCCCTATAATCATCAACCAACAGGGGTTTTGAACACTGCTCACATGGCATTCACTAATAATTCATGGATGGTTAATGAATGTCAGTTATAAGTTGGTTAATTCATAAACCATAACTACAGTTTTATTCCCCATAAACCCTAGTTGACAAAGCTACCAACGTAGCCGTCGTAAACGAGGAGGGCCTCACCTTGTATTTTTCATGCCTCACATGCTGAGACAGTGAGGGTGACATTGGTGACTATTGCGGAAATCTTGCTACTGAAGATTGGGAGATGTTAACCCATCAAAAATTAAAACCGGATCAATGGATATAGATATATGGGGAAGATTATTATATATATATATTATGCATATATTTTTTAAATATACATATATATATATGTATACATATATATATATATGTATACATATCCATATGTATATACATATCCATATGTGTTTAAATTTATATAGGTGTTTCTAAAAAAGAGGGCCCAGGACATCATCCGAGTTATCCATGTTGCCCTGGTTTTCCCATTTTTTGGGGATACAGAAGGGCAGCTAACTATGGAAAGATCCACCATTTTTAATGGGAAAATCCACTATAAATCTGGTAAACACACAAAAAGCTATTGAACATGGCCATAGAAATAGTTGACTTACCCATGAAACATGGTGATTTTCCATTGTTATGTTTGTTTATCAGAGGGTAATACAAAGAAACACAATTTGCTGTGTGATACGCCTGCTCAAGGCTACGAAAATCGTGGTACATGGCATAAGTCCCAAAACCTGGGTACTCTTCCGCAAAAACACCAGAATAACTGAGATGTGTGTAAGCCCATCCCCTCAAATATGGGATAATTGGTGTGATCCATCCGCAAATTGCCTGTCTATCTGCTTGGGGTTGAGTAGGATCAACCAACAAGTAGATACCAAGCAAGAATTCAACTAAGCGGATTTTTTTTCCCCCATTTTCTGGCAGAAATGACGCCCTTTAAAGACTACCCAAGGGTTGAAAAGCCACTTCAAAAAGCATCTCCGTCTGATCATTCAGCACTGTGGCACTGGATCGAAGCATTCAGGTTTGCTCTCGCCACTGTTGCGATACCCTTGCGATACCGTTGCCAACGCGAACTTTGATACATAAAAGGTCGGTACAGGATGGTGCCCCCCAGTGATGTTTGTTGGTTTATAAACCCCATTAACTATAGTTATATCTGCCATAAACCATAGTTGTGGGAGTTATAAACCAACTTAGCTAACTATGGGGCACCACCTTGTAAAATGTCGATAAAATGTCTGTCCCATCGAGTATCCGCCCCCACGAGGTGGTTGTGACTTACCTATGGGTGTGATTTACCCTGAAAAAACGAGTTGTACGGGAGAAATTACTTTGACCCAGAGCCACAAAAAGAAATCACTTGAAATATCCCAAGTGCAGGATCCCATGGTTTCGTAAACACACTCGATGAATCCGATTCAGGGTTTTCTTGGTGGAACCTAAGTAAAAACAATACGTGTTGCTTGAAGTGCAATTTTCTGGGCTGACACCCAACCCATATTGACATTCTTCGTCTTAATATGGTTCCTATCCATCCAGGCATTCCATGAAAAATATTTTCTTTTTAGCTGATTACTATCTGTGTATATAATGTATATATATATGTGTATATATACATATATATACATATATATATATATGTATACATATACACATATATATATATACATACATATATATATGTATATACATATATATATATACATATATATATATATACAGAATTACATATGTGCATATCCATTTAAAATCGTTTATAGCAGAAGATTAGTTCGATGCGAAAATTCTGTAGCCAGTTCTCTCCAGAGATCCAGCCTTGAAAGAAGCACCCGTGGAAGAGCAATGAGAACCTGAATCCACTGGGCGAAAAATTCCACGAGATTGGGTAGTGGGCATTATATATTATAATAAACCCCATATGTTTGTTGGTTTATAAACCCCATATATATTATATAAATCCAAGGCATCAGTTTTTTCTTTGGGGATGGTGGTGAAAAGATGGTCGGGTAGTTTTTTAATGGACTTTCCATGGGGATTTCCATGGGAATTTCAGTGATTTCACCAATTCAACCCATTTTTTTCAGTCATATGGGGTCACCCAAAACGATCTGACCCGTGCCCTGGGAATTCTGCGAAACTGCTGGTGAAACATGGCCAAAAACTCCAATCTCCGTGGTGAAGGAAAAATTGGCAAAACAAACTGTACATTCCCTAAATAGTGGATTTACCAATGGGAAGATTAAGAAAAAACACCTTTAGAACATCTAAGCCTAAGCTATGCTATCTGATATCTCCAGCATCCAGCAAAACTGGTTGGTTCCACTACAGAAGCATGTTGTACCTTCCTTCGAATTTGACATAATATTCATGCAGTTGTAAAGTACCTAAACGAGTTGTCAAAATACCTCAAGTGCAAGGTACTGCATGACTTATATGTGTATAGATATATATATAAGATAACCCTATTTGGGATTCGGAATGCCACCGACCACAAGGGCAGCTACAAGGTTGTATCCCGCAATTATAAGTTGGTTTACAAACCCTATGTAGCTATAGTTGGCTATAGTTCTTTCGTCACCATAAACCCAACCATATATCTCTACGTAGATATAAACCAACTTAGCTCACGAACAGGGGCACGCACCACTTTATGACTAGTCAAGATAGACCATGAATCCCATTGATTATAAATATATAGACCATGAATCCCATTGATCATCCAAAATAAAATCTCCCATCCACATGGAGTATCCTTGAGGTTTTTGCCAAAAATCCCACGCATGTCCATTAAATCCCCATTAAAACCATTACAAGGTGGTGCCCCATAGCTAGCTAAGTTGGTTTATAACTCCCATAACTATGGTTTATGGCAGATATAACTATAGTTAATGGGGTTTATAAACCAACAAACATCACTGGGGGGCACCATCCTGTAGAAATCCTGTGAATTCCCATGAAAATCTCATGGTTTTGATCTCGAAATCTCTAAAAATCATCCGTCGCCATTTCGAGTCGCATGCCATCCGCCAGGGTGGGAAAGTAGGTCTGCCCCAGCTTGGTATCTTCCGACAGCTGCGTTAAGGCGATGGCGAAGATGTAGACCACGCACCTCGTTACGCAGGTTACGCGGGCAGGGGGGGTGTTGGGGTTTTAGCACCAAGAAAGTGGTGGTTTTTCACCAAGAGAAATGGTGATTTAGTAGATGTTTTATATATGTAATAATATGGCAATATAATATATGGCTTATATACAGGTAATATTATATATATATATATATCATTAGTGGTTGGTGGTTTCAACCATCTGAAAAAATGATGGAGTTCGTCAATGGGAAGGATGACATCCCATATATGAAATGGAAAATAAAAAATGTTTAAAACCACCAACCAATAGTGTGAGTTAACGGTAAATTCATGGTGATTTAGTGGGATTCACCAGATTTCTGGTGATATTTCATGGGATGTTTCATGGGATTTGATGGTTTTCATTGATGGAGAGTTCATGGGACTCACCAAGAGTTCAATAGGTGATTTAACCTACCAAATAATGTGGATGTCGTTTGCTAAGTTGGTTTAGTTCAATTATTTGCTGGGTTATGGTAGATGTATCCATAGCTAGGATTTGAAACCAACAAACATAACTGGGAGGATCCTGTGGGATATTCATATGGTCAGTAAGTTGATTATCATCACTTATGATCCATACTGCCTTCAAGTTGTACAAGGTCGGGTCCCACCGGCAATAAGCGGTGTATAAACCTTATGAACTAAAGGTTTATATCCCCATAAATAGTAGTTGACTGAGTTAAGTATAAGTCAACTGGGTTATCGTAAACGGGGGCCTCAGCTTGTAAAGGGTTAGAACCTAATGACTCAACATCTACGAACTCGCAGGATCATCCAGGCAAACCGAGCGAGGCAAGAGAACACGAATGTGATCTTGAGAAATGACACCTACAAACCAGTTAGTAGAATAAAATACGTTATTACCAACAAGTTATGATGTGGAATGTGATCTACACTTGTAAAATGCATCTCAAAAATGGTAGGTAATAACTCAGATACTTTTGGGGTATATCCCATATCTACCCTACTGGCCCTAGGTTTACTATAGAGGTGGAAAACCCGCCATTTGTAGATTTATTTCCTAGGGAAACCATGGGTTGTCCACATTATTTTGTATGTTTATGTGCCCTAGGATAAATATATGCAACTGGGTCTTGAGATTGTTATTTAAGACTTCTTGACAAATTGGAAGCACATCCAACCTGTGTTTTGAGCAATAGCAACCACGGATCCAATGCCTAGGATGCACATCCAAGTATATATATAGTTTATATAAACATATGTAAACCAGATATAAACCATACATTAGCCATATATTAAACATATATTAGCCATATATTAAACATATATTAACCATATATTAAACATATACTGACTGTTGCGAAGCTCCCATCTTTGTGGTACTAAAACTCTTGGTGAACACCAAGGCGTGCCAACTGGGAGGTCACCAAAAGAGAATACGGCTGTTTGCGATTTTCCCAACTTCAATGGATTGGCTTAAAAAATTACAAACCCCTCTAATTCATGGTAAAAACCATTGTTTCCTCTAAACAACATGGTGAAAAGAACTAACTCTACATGTATATAAATATATACATATACATATACATATACATATACATATACATATACATATACATGGCAATGGGAAATGCTCCAAATGGAGAAATCAATTTTAATGGTAAAATCATCGAACGAGATCATAAAGTGTCCAGCAAGCCATGTTTGATGACACCGGAGGGTATATATACAGATGTAGATCATGTTACATGGTCAATCCTTGGTAGTCCGCAGAAACTTAATAACTAAAAGAAACTCGACATGTATCGTTATATATATAAACAGAGATCTATATATATATATACGTTTTATACAGATATAGAGAATATGTGACTTTTTAGTAAACTTACATAACTATGGAAACCCGCCATTTTTAGTTCGGTAAATCAACTATTTCTATGGCCATGTTCAAAAGGTATTTTAGTTTACCAGAGGGTGTATATATACACCCTCTGGTAAGTTCCTACTTCGACCCTGAAAATGTTACCCATGTTGAGTGGTTTCACTCATCTTCCAACCCCGTTTTCTACCACAGTTGAACTGCTAATTTACTGAGAGTATATAGTATTTGGGATATTCTAATGTATGGGATACTATCTAGTTTTTTTTACAGCTGCATTTATCAATATATATATATATATGTACACACACATAATCTTGGTTTATACTATGGGATATATATATACACTAATCATCCATGTTTGTTGGATTTCCATATATAAGATGACTATTATCCATTTTTGTTGGATATTCATCCATTCATATATATATATAGATATATATTATCCATATATTATCCATATATTATCCATATATTATCCATATATTATCCATATATTATAAACCATCCATTTGGGGTACCACCAATTTGAAGAACACCCAGGACGGTCCACCTCTCCGCTGCTGCCACGGCACAAGAGGATGAGGCAGGTGAAAAACCTCAGGTTGTTGTGTCAAAAATCCACAAAAGCGGCTGTAGATGGATCATAGAAAGACATGGCTTGCATGTGGGAGTACAAATATATATATATAATTATATATATATATATTTATAATGTAATGATATAACTATATATATGTGTGGTGCATGTGGATATGTATATTTACAATGAACATATAATATATATATAGTATCACTTAGTTAGACTAATGGCTTAGATTCATGGGTTATACATAGTTTATATACCACTATGAGGGAAACTGTCCCAGACAGAGATTGGAGCTACCTGGCAAAATATGTATATATATATATCCCACCAGAATATGGCACAATACCTCCAAGTTTAGGTAGGCACAAGGTGGGACCCTCCATTTAACAGTTGATTTATAGCCCCCATTAACTCTAGACTCTAGACTAGATATAGCTACAATAAACCCAAGATTTACAGTCACAAGCCAACTCAGCGAACTGCGGAGCACCACCTTGTACAGTACGTAGAATCATTGGAACGTCCCTAGAAATCCCCAATTGAACTGGCGGCTATACTCTACGCCATCTGTTTGCGGTATCTTCTCGGACCTTGGATGCCAAATCGGGAAAAAAACATGGTTGTTTTTTTTAAGATAGTACATATCCCTCATCTCTGTCCAAACATACTGATCATAGTGTGGATGTCACCCACCGTATGAAACCCAAAAAATACGGCTTGCTCGGCAAGTGACACCGAGCGTGACGCCACGCCGATTCCTTTCAAGAGGATCATGACCTGCATCGCAGGAATCGATGGCTGTTTGCTGGAGTTCGCATAGCCCAAATACTTATATTACATATATATCATATGTATATATAATATAATATATCCAAAAAAGATTCCGAAAAGATTCAATTTATCACTATGTCAGTAGGATCAAACTGTTCTGACTGTTCTATCAAGTTCTATCGTTTTCAAGCTTGTTATAGGTGTCAAACCAGTCAAATCACAGTAGTCAACGCCAGGGTTCGTGTTGCATTTTGGATAGAACGATTTAAGGTATGTTTGATGATTCCACACACACACACACCACAAACAGTTTGATTTTTAATTTGCTAAAATATGAGATATCTCCAACTAGCAAAACGGCTGCAAATTAAGCCAGAAAGCAGCCAAACCAGCCCCTCTACCCCGTCAATGCGATAATTCATAGGCAAATGGCCCTAGGGGACCAAATGGCCGCTAGGAAACGTCGAGTTCAAAATCTTGGAATTTGATATTA
Source organism: Cladocopium goreaui (assembly GCA_947184155.2). Classification (NCBI taxonomy): domain Eukaryota; class Dinophyceae; order Suessiales; family Symbiodiniaceae; genus Cladocopium; species Cladocopium goreaui. Next base: position 17,681 of record CAMXCT020001709.1, on the reverse strand, counting down.
AATAAGTTGTCTGAGAGTCAATATGAGTACATTTTCGGGGTAAACAGTGTTATCATAATGTTAGTGGTTAAATAATCTATTTGAGTCCATTTGAGTTCCCCCTGAGACTGAGAGGCTGACGGTACTTTCCAAATTGGCTGATGGTATATGATATATAATATGATATAACATAACATAATATAATATAATATAATATATTATAATATGAGATAATATAATATAATATTTTATAATATTTATATATATAATACAAATACAAAATATATCATAAACAATATATTTTTGTATACAATATATATATATAATTATATACACAACATGCACAATATACATACCTGACTAACTAAAGAGTTATGGGAATACCATGTTTTGACCTTTTCACGGTTGATGAGACCCGCCTCGGGCACTTGTCGCAGCAGCCGCGCGATTCGCGCCACGCGCGTGATGCGTACCAACCTATGACGGTGACCAAATGCTGTGTGGGACCCTGTGATGAGGGGAAAGTTTTAACCATCAAAAATGGGGGTTTTAATGCGGATTTGATGGGGATTTCATCAGATTTCATGGGATTTCATCAGATTTCATGGAATATCATAGGATCCGAGATCTGATTTCACGGGATTTAATGAGAGTAAAAAAGTCGGCCGTATAAATGATGAAGGACGACGGATCAAAATGGCCAGAAGTGGGTATCGCTTGGCATCGCTTGAGATGTGTTCCACTTTGAACCCCCCCATAGGTGAGGCCGATTCTTGGCCGGAAAATTCTTCGCACTGTCCCAGGTTTTCATTGGAACCGTCTTCACCATGGAGGTTGTGCTCTCTGTTGACCAATACTGTTGGCTACGCAATGTAGTTGCGCAATGTTTAATCGACTCGATGAGTTTCTCCGAATTCACCAATCTGATAAAAGAGGCCGACATCATCTGCAGTGAGGTCGCGATGAGGTTGTGATCATTCACCCACCATCTAATATTTACCAGTCTTTATCATTGCATATATGTACCATCAGAATCCTTCTTCACCCATGGTAATGTGTTGTTCTTTTTATACACTCAAACATTGTATTTAACTGGTTTGCAATAACCATCATTGCTGCATTGAAAGTGGCTTTATATTCTATCATATGGTGGTTTCCTGAAATAGGGGTACCCATAAATCATCCATTCTCATAGGTATTTTCCATTGTAAACCATCCAGCTATGGGGGTACCCCCATGTGTGGAAACCTCCATATAGTTCTTCACCCAATTTGACCATCGCCCGCAAACTCCCCATAATCCTGTCTCCGTAGCCGCAAGAATCCATGCAAGCAACTTCAGTAGCCGCAACACTGACGAATCAAAGGCCTAGCAGCCAGACCCTCTGGTATGGTATATTCACAAGAGTTCCCCTAGAAAACAGATCTAGAAAATCGTCTTCTTTCCAGATCTATGTTCTTAAGTTACCACAATAATGGATGGTAGATTATCTAGCCCTACAGTGAAGTGAAGTTGCAGGTCATCAACGGATTGGTTAAAGGAAACATGTCATTCGAGCTAGCTGATCCATGTCTGGTCCAACAAAATTGCAAGGATTGATTCTAAAACCGGGTGATTTTTCTGGTGATCAATGGGAAAATGTAGTGGTATAGTAGATATATCATGATATATATATATATATGTATATATATATGTATATATAATATATAATATTATATATATATAATATTATATATATAATATTATATATATAATATTATATATTATATAATATTATATATATATATTATTTATTACCCCAATAGTTCTTTTGCAGGACATCTATTTTTGAAGGAAAGGGATGAAAAAATGGGCCCGCTTCGTGGTTCATGTTTGATCAGTTCTTCAAATTGGTGATTACCTTATTCTCCGGGCCCCTCATCCCCATCAACCCAACAGAAAATCCCAGTTCTAAACCAACTGTGTTAGTTCGAAAACCACATTTTGAATCATTTTGATAGGTGAAATCATCATTTTTGCAGGTGATCGTTTCCTGGGGCACCAAGCGATTCCAGGTCAGCCACTTGGCACAGTTACTCAGTTACTTGGTACATGTTCAATGCCCAAAACTCGGATTTCAACCTTCTGTTCCTACGAGCTGGTGTCCCCCGAGTTGGCTAAGTTGGTTTTATAATGTTTTATAACTAGAATAACTATAGTTAGATGGGTAAAAACCAACTTACAGCCAGGCGGCATCACCTTGTATTCATAACTTAATCCCAAGTCAGAAAAAACCATGAAAAAACAACCAGATATTCCCAGATCCAAGTGGAGGTGTCCTAAAACAGGCCTACCCAAATCCATTTTATGGTCGGATTTTCCATGAAACCTTCCAGCGAGGTATTCCCGCTATGGAAACCCCCATGGCTATGAAAATCGTGTCCCATTGGTCCTCAGAAATCCCCATCAGATATAGTGCATCAAAAAAGATAGGTATATGAACTCTCCTCAGTTGTGCTATGAGACCAGATCTAGCCATATATATATATAATCATATATATATAACCATATATAACCAGGTTCTGTATGAAATGAATGTTCCAAAACCAGGTTATGCAAAAAAGGAGGTCAGCTTCTGATATACATATATATATATATATGGTCATATCATAAGCATCAGAAAAGCCAGCCCCCATCCAGCCCCAGTCACCCAGGAAAACCACGCCTGCTCCTGGCTCTGGGAGGGATCCGTAGAGATGCGAACCACCAGAAACATGATCCAGGTTTCAGCCACCTGCGGTTGTGCTATGGGATCTATGGGAAAACCCCCCTTTTTTCAAGTCCAGAAAGCCTTACCAGAAAATGGATGGCTTGGGCGACTTATGGATACCATAATTGATGGATGTTTATATAAAGTTTCTTTATGGATGTTGATGGATGTTTCTCTGATGATGGATGGTTGTCCAATATTTATCGTTCTTGCCGTTGCTTCACCAAGCCGCCATCAGCACCACCAGCGCCAAATCGAACCTACGCGGTGTCAACTTGAGGATTTAACCCAAGATGACTACTTTAATGGAGAAAATATGAGAAATCACTGGATTGGTTTAAGGGAAAATCTTAACCGGAAACCCATGGGTTTTTACCATCAAAGACAAAGGGCTTTCCGGTTTCAATTTTCCCATCATCCAATTCTATGAAGAAAATGATGATTAACAAATACATACATATGATGTGACATACAAATACTCACCAGTGGATTTTGGGGTACCCATGGGTACCCTATTTTCAGACCAACTCAAAATACTGCTGGGTCTTTCAACAACGGTTTGAGAAATCCAGAAGGAACCCCCTGCGACAGTCAGAAAAAAATCCAGATCTACATGTGCTACTGTCAAGTTACGCGGGATTCATGTGGCAAGGTCATAAAAATCCCATGCCATGGAAATTCAAACATAGTGGATGTCTATAAATTCCAAACATCAATGGATTGATGACCATCCCACAATATGAGTTCATGATTCAACTTTTCACCATGGCACGTATGGGTGCGGGTCAAAAATTGGTGCCCCCAAAATGAGATGTTTAATACCACAATTAAAAAAAACGCCTCGGCCTTATGTTGACCAAAAAATTCATGCCTTTGACGAAGCTGCAGAGTTTTTTTAGGTTTGGATATATGGATGGTTCTCGCTGAAGAGCGTTTGCCAATGGATGTTTGAAACGCCAAGAAAGAGGTGCAGTTCAGTCAACGGTCAATAGATGCCGCGTACAAAAGTAGGTGGCACTAAAAATCGGCAGAACAAGAGATTCACAGTGGAAGTGTGCTCGTACATGAAATTAAAAGAAGCTCTCCTATCTTTTGGATCATGTGGTAAACACGTACTCAGTAACCTCAAAATAGGTATTATGACTAATATCTGATAGTGTATGATATAATGACCCCAGTCTCGGGAAGAATTTGTGCGTGTATGGATTATTTGCCTTGAGATTACTGATGCAGAGTGATACGTTGCTAGTGGCTGGCGACTTTTTCTATCACTGTCCAAAAAGAAGAAAATAATGCCTGTAGAACTAGTTTTCGTAGCGTTCAAAACCCGAAATGTCTTTCCATGCAATACTAGTTGGTTTGTAGGTATTCCATAAGGGGTCAGTTCATAGTCCCTATATATACATAGTAAAAATAGCGAGTAGACCGTAGATCCCTCATAATAGGAATGTGTGTGAACCAGGCTATCACATCATATTTATCCCCTTCATATTTACCACAATGGGATTTACTATAAACAGCTGTTATCATGTTATATCCTGTTATATCATATATCATATATCAATCATGCGTCATCAACATGGCCATTAATTTCGATTATTACTTCCAAAATGCTGATGTTCCATAGTTATGTGAGTTATTTTTTTCGTAGTCAGACTCTAGAGGTTTTCATTTTTTGGTCCCATTTTTTAGCATATTAAAATCATATGAAATCCCAATGTGTTGATGGTTAAACCATGGTTTTGGTCGCCATCAACTCTCCCATCCAGCCGCGCCCAAAAAAGGGGGGCCCCGCACACGAACCATCTGTCCCCGAAGGCCATGGAGGCTCGGGTGAAGGCAACGAAGCGTACCACGATTTCGAAGAAGAAAAAACAACCTGCTGAAATGGGCATTTATAGTGGACTTATAGTGGATTTATAGTGGATTTATAGTGGATTTATACAAGGTGGTGCCCCATAGTTAGCTAAGTTGGTTTATAACTCCCATTTCACTATGGTTTATGGCAGATATAACTATAGTTAATGGGGTTTATAAACCAACTTATAACTGGGGGGCACCCTCCTGTAGTGGAAATGGCCATGTATAGTGGATTTGATGAGGTTGATGGTTAGTTTGGTGGTCAAAAAATACCATGTGACTATCCCATCCATGACTATACCCATGACTATAGGGATTCCCATGACTATACCCATGACTATACCCATCTGGCTGGTTGTATAGGGATTCCCCGTTCTTGGATTATTATAATCCTCAATATATTGGGTAGTATAAGCCCCTATAAATAACCAGCTGGTAATTTGACATAACTATTGAAAATGGCCATAGAAATAGTGGATTTACCCATTGAAAATGGTGATTTTCCATAGTTAGGTTGCTAATCTTGTTCTTCTTGCCGGCATAGTCCACCGTTGATTGTGAAGAGGCAAACTACTTACTGGGATTATTGTTGTATTATCTGGTTGGTGGTTGAGCCCTACCCCTCTAACAAAATATGAGTTCGTCAGTTGGGGTTACCCTCTGGTAAACTAACATAACTATGGAAAATCACCACTTTTAATGGGAAAATCCACTACAAATGGCCATTTTCAATAGCTATATATGTTAAATTACCAGAGGGTACTATTCCCAATCTACGGAAAAAAACATCTTCCAAACCACCAACCAGATAGTTATAGTGTTATATGGGTATAGGATGGTGCCCCCAAACGTGATGTGAATGTTGGTTTAGTTTCACCCCTTAAAAAACATACATGAATACTAGTTACTTATATCCATAAACCATAGAGTTATGTTAGTTGGTTTATAAAGCCCATGAATACTAGTTTGTTGTATCTACCATAAACCATAGACTTCAGCCACTTTTAAGGCAACTTAGCGGGGGATGTCTATGACTTTTTGACATGTAAAGCCATGTTTTTGTGGTTAGAGAAGTTAGATATATCGATAGATATATTGATTGATATTTCTGATTTGAAGATGCTTTTTGAGGATTTAAACACGCATTTGCTCATTGGGAGTAGACGGTCAACATAGCCCAAGTAGCAAACATGAGCAAACATCAGAACAGAAAGATTCTTTGTGTGCCATCATTTGTTGGTTGCAACTGCTTGTTTTTCTGAATTCTATTTGATCGATCTTTTCATTAGGGATTCTACTATCAGTAGTCTGGCGTGGATACATTTAAACATCGTGTTTCTTTCATTCCACTGTTTGTCACAGGTGTCCTGTTTCATTGAATTTCATTTCACATCTATATAGTCATAGTACGTATATATATATATACATTATGTTCCAGGCAATTCAGGTCATTTTTTCAGCCAAATGATCGCAGCTGATTTGTGAAAAATCTCATCCTTCATCCCATGGTTTCGTGGTGTTCGAGATTTTTCCTCTGCGAATCGCTGAAATAGCTGAAGTTAAACATCACCATTTTGTTCCACTAGATTCAAGTAGATCATGGAAAATATAGCCATGGAAAATCCCTTATAAATGAAGGTTTTAATTCAAGTAGATCATCTATTTCTATGGCCCATGTTCATCCATTTTCCATAGCTGGCCGTTGGCGATGTTCTTTTTTACCAGAGGCTACTGTAATCTCCATGTCCATTGCCAGAAACAAACAATGGGGAAATCAAAAGACTTGCTGCAGATGTGGAAAAATTGGACCAGAGATGATGGAAATGGAAGCCATGGAAGCCATGGCCCTAATCGAAATAGATGGTTTATACCTATTTAAAAAAATGGTGATTTTCCATGGCTATGTTACTATGTTAAATAAGATGGTAGATATCCAGATATATCCAGTATATCCAACTAGCACCAATTTTTACTCAACATTGCGATTGATAAAGACGCTTAGAGGCAGCGTCTTGTAGAGTTGGGGCGAAGGCAAACCGGGTATATCGAGAAATCGGAGGTCTGCCGTAGTGGAAGACAAAGCAAATGAACATGTCATTAGGTTCAAGGCACCAACCGAAAACTATAGAAAACGACTGATTCTACCGGGTTGCAAAGTGGTTTGTTGCCCAAACATAGATGAATTAAAAAGGGAGGTCCTGTAACCTTTCCCTTAAACTCTACGAAGATGAATTGTGGTAACTGCGGCCTGGTGCTTGGGATTATCACAACTTAGAGGCTGCAGTTGGCGGCTGATCTTTATGCTATTTTTCTATGATGGCAACCTACATAACTTGGGATATAACTCATATAACCCTATATAACCCCTATGGTCATATGATGTCCTATGGTTATATATCCACAAAAATATATAACCCCATATCTGCACCCAGTTTTTTTGAGTAACACCACACTTCCAAAGCAGTTCTTTGGCCCAAAAAAATGGCCGGATCTGAGGCATCGATTCAGTGGGTAGAATTCAGAGGGGGGGTCCCCATAGATGGGGGTAACCCAATAGCTGGATGGTTTAGGGAAAATCCCAATCTAAAATGGATGGTTTATGAGATTTTATGAGGGAAAATGGCTCCAAGAATGAATGATAACTGGGGGTAGCCCTAAGACTCAGGAAACCTCCATCTTGTTGCCAAACGGAAGCAGATCTGTAGTGATATTTTTTTTGGCTCAGGGGTCATCTTCTCAGCCGACAAGTCATTTAGACATGACGCTTAAACAAAACCAACATGTTGGAGGCAACAACTGTCACGAAAACAATCGTCCAACCATCGTGGCAACATTGACAGTTAGGCTGACAGTCAGTGTTTCTCCTCAAATCATGATCCCGGAAAAGAAAATTGTTGGTTGCATAATGTGTTTCTTGGGGTTACCCTCTGGCAATGACTAACATAGCGAACTGGAAAATCACCATTGTCAATGGGTAAATCCACTATTTCTATGGCCATTTTCAATAGCTATGTTAAATTACCAGAGGGTAGTCTTGGTACCAATATGGTACTAATGTGCCGCGGAACAGAAGAGGTTCTCCACAATGATGAAGGGTGGGTCCTCAGCACACACTTTGGGACAAGGTATCTGTAAATCCCTAGAGACAATCATAAATCCCCCTGAATATTTGAACCCAGAAAAAAATGTATGTCAAATGAATATTCATCCCAAAAAGAGATTGAAGACAATTCGTCGTTCATACAAAGCATGCAGCAGTCCAAAACTAGTCCCCTCTGGTAAACGTTTACATAACTATGGAAAATCACAATTTTCAATGGGACAATTCACTCTTTCTATGGTCATTTTCAATAGCTATGTTAAATTATTCTAAATATACTTTTGAATGGACAAATCTGAGTGTTCTCCATGATCGTAAGGATATTTATCCCCATCTTTATTCATGAAAGTCCCATTTCAATGCCCCTTTATAGGGGACTTCCCATTGCGATGGCTGGTGAAATCACACGTGACTTGCGGTATGAAATCCACGTGTTTGGTAGCGAAATTCCCCCAGTTGTAAGGATGAAATCCCTACCCTCTGGTTATGTCAAAATAGCTATTAAAAATGGTGATTTATAGTGGATTTACCCATTGAAAATGGTGATTTTCCATAGTTATGTTAGTTTACCAGAGGGTAATCCTTTTGAACGACCGCAATTCATGCTTAAACATTTGGATCCGTACAACCCAGTTATGGTGGACAATCACCAGTGGAAAACCTTTCATTGCCATCTCATCAAATGCAAGGAATTTCAGTCCCCCACATGAATATATCCCTACCCCCATCGGCAGCCCAGGAAACCATGATCCATGGTTTAATAGGGAAAAACCAAAGAAGGTTCAGGTGGTCATGAATGGGATATGGCTTATCCTTCTCCCAGGGTGTCAAATATATCTATGTATACATATATGGGGGGTTCCTAAAATGGGGCTACCCCCAAATCATCATGGTAGTATTTTGTTCTATGGTTCTATGGTTCTATGTATACATATAATGGTTATAATATAATGGGGTACCCCCATCTATGGGTTATAATGGACCCCCAAATCATCATGGTTCTATGGTTCTATGTTCTTTTCGGATGGTCCATTATAACCCAAGCATTTTAAGGGGATCCATGGAACCCCATGGACTCGTCCAACGGAAGATGCCCCAGGCGCTGCATAGGCCAAGACCTCTGCGTCGTTCAAGCTCATGTCGATCCCTATCCTCGATCCCGTGGATGGGAAGTGGTCAGTCACTAAGGCTAGTAACTTATCGATGGCCATTTCAGGAACCTAAATTGGAGGTACCTACCATATATAAGGCTTATATAAGGCCTATGTAAGGGAATATCCCCACAAAATATGGCCTTATATGGTACAGTACCTCCATTTTAGGATCCTGGAATTCCCATTGAACTTATCACCCATGGGATATAATAGGGATACAATAGGGATATAATCTGGCTTCAGTGATAACCATAATTCATTCATTGATGGATAAGCCACCTCCAAGAAGGGCTCCTGAAAAAGACGCTATATAAGTTGAGGTTTTTGACTAGGCTAGCTGTTGGATTTATGATTAGGTATATATATATATATATCGAACTAGTTAATGGGAAGGGTTGTAAACTAGTTTATAATTCTGAAAACATCGCATTGTGGCGGTGGGACATGACCATTCACAGAAAAATGATCTATGGATTTTCAGAATATGAAGATTATGAAGTTTCATGTTAGAGAAACATGTTGGAGATATATGACGAATCCTATAGATGCCCAGCGCTTTTTTCATGGCTCCAAAAATGCGATTTTCTTCACATCGATCCGTCCGAGAAACCGATGGATTCGATGGACCCCCCAAAAAATGAAAATGGGCAGTTTACCCATGTGTTGTTGTTTTTTTCCGATGATAGATGGCATAGCCCGTTATAGAAACACCAGATCACTCATTGTTGGTTATAAATTCCCATGAAAGATATATCCCTATGAATATCACAATCATTGAATCCCTATTAAGCATTATATCATGCAGGATGGTGCCCCCCAGTTATAAGTTGGTTTGTGAACCCCATTAACTATAGTTATATCTACCATAAACCATAGTTATGGGAGTTATAAACCAACTTAGCTAACTATGGGGCATTATATCATGTGTTTACACTGCGGGATTGCTACAAGTGAAAATAATTAAACAACTCGACTAAGGTTCACCCAGAGATGAGACGTGGCACTGCTATGGTCAAAAACATCAACACAAACAAGGGGCCTTAAACGTTAGCTATAACTAACAAAATTGCTGAAACTGCTGAATTTCAGCAATAAGAACTTATAGAATTTTGACCATACAAGTAAAGATATAGTTATAATTACATATGTATCAACAAAATGGCCGCATCATTTGAGAGAACACCCTGAAAATAGGGAGAAAACACAGCCGGCAGCGCCACGAAAAAAAAGAACGAGCCCTTGAGGAGTTCGTTGTTTGTTTCGGTTGCATCGGTCAAATAAATCGGCATATCTTGGGGGATATATTCACATATGTTCACACAAGCAGTGGAACTAAAAACCTATTTGAAAGAGAAAAAAACCTTGAATGGTGGATCAAAATAAATCGGATAACTATTGGATCTATTGGATCTATTGGTAAAATAGGGTTGGGGGACCATCCAGTCGGTTGATGAAAATAGGCTCTCAGGCACCGAAAAAACTGGTGCAGTGTGGGTGCCCCGCGGGGCCGCTAAGTGATTTCTGCCGCTTGCCCCGCTTGCCCCGCTTGCCCCGCTTGCCCCGCTTGCTCCGCTTCTAGGGAAAATAAGTGAATCTTCCTCCTTGCCCCGCTTGCCCCGCTTGCCCCGCTTGCCCTACTTGCAAGCCGAGGGAAGATCGGTGGTTCTTCCCGCTTGCCCCGCTTGCCCCGCTTGCCCCGCTTGCCCCGCTTGCCCCGCTTGCCCCGCTTGCCCCGCTTGCCCTGCTTGCTTTGGTTTCACCACACAGCAGTATGAAAAAGGAATAGAGGTGGTAACGTGAATGGAATGTTTGGGCGAGTGGGGCGAGTGGGGCGAGTGGGGCGAGTGGGGCGAGTGGGGCGAGGGGGGCGAGTGGGGCGAGTGGGGCGAGTGGGGCGAGTGGGGCGAGTGGGGCGAGTGAGGCGAATGGGGCGAGTGGGGCGAGGGGGGCGAGTGGGGCGAGTGGAGCGGCCGACGGGGATTAAGTGGCGACTCCAAACACCGTGGCATCAATACCAGATTGGATTCTGCAAGTTCCCTTTGTAGAAGACGTGTGCAAGATCTCCTTGACAGGTTCTTTCTAGACGCTGCTGTGCAAGATCCTTTTGTACAAGGTCTGTATGAGACCAAACAAAGATCGACTATGTTTAAACATGTCCTAGAAAAATTGCGTTGAACATTACATGACACCAATGTGACATTAAGCATCAAGCATCACCGGAAGCAACCTCCAGCCATTCCGGGAATGCGCACCGACGCGCAGTGCACGTGCCCCGCGGGACCACAGACCCGATGGTCACAGTGAGGAGTGGACTATTGTGCCATCTCTATTTGATTGCGTACCAACATCACGCATGCTGGCATCAGCATCTGCTGAATCCCTAAGGTAGAAGCCATTGTCATGGTGCCACTTAGCATCGGCACCTGCAGACGCAGGAGTCAGCGACATGGTCGGTGTGGACAGGACTCCCGTGAGTCTTCTTTCCCCCATGAAGCAGAAAAATTATATCGCAGTCGAAAAGGATGGTAGAAAACAGAAATGGTAGAAAACAGAAAAAACCGGTGCAAGTTTCAATGTTTTTCTTGGACTTGATCAGGAACAAATAAAACATGTGTCTTGCTTCAACTTCTCGAACGGCTATGTTCAGCGAACAGTGGCTTCACATGCGCCGCACAATTTTTTTTGGAGCCGCGGTGTTGGCTGTCCGCTTTGCCTCAAAAAGAGTAGATTGGGCCTTTGTCAATCTCATGCCACCAGCGCACACGATTGAACACTAGAAGGCCAAGCAGACTGTTTTGAATGTGGCTTTGGACACGATGATGAACCACTATGTAAGATCTTCACACCACAATGTCTTGTCATGAAAATGGGTGGGTTGATTGAAATTGATGCACAATATGTTGCAGCCACCCTACAGTCTTGATTGAAAGCATTCACCTCGTAGAGTCAAGAACACGCTCGGGCTGGAAAGAAGCCAGAGCTTAATTTCGAGGAATCGCACCATTATTGACGCGTATCTTTGGAAACAAGACTTATATACAACAAGTGCTTTGGAGCACATTGTCACGCTTTTTTTGGGCTGACAGTTTAGACATGGGACCGTGCAAGGCCTCGTATTTCTGGAATCCTACTTGAATTCATTGGCACTCAGTGGTCTTCCCAGGCACATGTCTGGTAGTACAGGACAGCGTGGCCACCTGGCGGGCCTCGTGGCTCGCTCTTTAGCGTGGCCTCCTTGCTCTTGGCGCTTTTCTTGTCCTTAAGTTTGGGCGCCTGTATGCGCCTGTTCTTCCACTTCCTTCTTGTCAACCTCTTGCAAGATGCCAACTTTCAAGAGGTCTTCGACTGCTGCCAAGACGTACTTTGCTGTTTTTTCCTCTTTCTCCTTCTGAAAGTGGTACTTCAGAACAGAGCGAATGTGCGCAGTGGAGGTTGGACCAGCACATCGAGGATTGGACAGAATGACTCGCTGCAATTTCATCTTGGCATCCAAATCTGCAAGTCCTGGGGTCTTGACATCTGGCACGGCTTTGGGGCCTACCAAGGCTTGGACTTGCTTGGAGCGATAGAAGGCAAACCACAAGCACACTTGGCGACGCCAGATATGCAAGGCATGTCCCAAATCGAAGATGGTCATCTCAACGGCAAACTCATCTATGATCCTATCATCCCTACTGCTTATGGGGGGGGGCGTGAGCTAATTGTAACTTACATTCTTGGGCACATGCTACCTCAAAAATGTAACTTACATTTTCTGATTTACCTCGATGGCCCCGTCTACCTGCTTCATCATACATTGTAATCCTTTTTGCTACATCGTGGTTTCCATCTCCTCTGATCACTGAACCACTGCGCTGCATCTCGCGTGAAGCTGCCTTGGTGTAATCTTCCAATGCTGCCATGAGAATGGGGCGGATGGATACAGATTTGGGCACCGCACTGCAAAATTCTTTCATGCGCCCAGCTACATTGAGGGAAAGAGCATTGCCACAGATTTGCTCCACCAAAGCCCGCCTCGTTGCCCTAGAGTTGAGGCGGTCGTAGACACATGGAGCAGGAATCGCCGTGTCAGCAAAACAGGGGCTTGCTTCTTCACGTAGTGCACCAGCAGGTCAGGATAGGCTGCAACAACATCATGTGTCTCCACGGTAAAGTTGTCGAAGATGCGCAAGTGCGCGCACGTATGGCAGCGATGGCGGCGACCATCCACTTGCACTGGCAATGGCAGGTCCAGAATCCAAAAGGAACGGCTCTCATCTGCGCGTGGGGCCGCGTGATGGGTAATACCTCACTGAAGCAGCTCGTTCGGCCAGTTGCGCCTGCAAACGCACTGGCACAACGGATCGCACCGAGTGATCAACTGTGCATGAAGTGGCCAAACCTAGCTCTGCATTGCCAGCCTGCCAGCGAGCTGCCAAAGCTGCATTCTCGCGCAAAGCTCTGCCTTGATCTCCTTGTGTTTCCCCCGGTTGCTTCTGGAACAGCAAGCCTAGGCACGCAAGGCTACATAAAACCAATCTTTTGCGGGTCTCTCTTCAAAGGATGGCAACACGTTACAAAAAATCATCGAGGCCAAGCCACTCGCTCCACGGCGATCATTCGCACAGTTGGCAACCTGGAAATGTAAGCCGACATCTTTGAGCTCACTCCATCTGCATGTGCGGGTCTCTGTGTATTTGGCTTTGAGGACGGTTCGTCCTTGAAAAGTTGCCTGCTTCAATGGAACATAATGGAACCACATCAGCCAAAGGATTTTTTTCTGCTTGTCCATACACTCAGAATGAACACCGGCTGATCGTCCCGGAAAGCAAAGAGACCTCCTCTGGGCTGCGACTGTGTGACTTTGGCATCACAGATCTTCAGGACATGCACTGCCATCAGTGTTGTCAGCAGCTCCAACGTCCTTCCTGCTGCCACCTGTTGGGCAAGACTGCAACGGTCAGGTCCCCTCTGCGGGCTTGTGCTGGCCTGCAAGGCTTCTGATGCTGGTGCTTTTGCCAACTTCGGCTTTTGCAAAGGGCTGCGAAGAAGCAGCCGGCGACGCTTGGATGCTGTGAAGGAAACTTGAGCCGGACTGCGGGTGTTCCCAGCGTCAGAACGGCGCTTCCGCTTCTTGCTTTTCCAAGGCTGCGTGAGCTTCTGGCGCTTGGCAGCGGGTCTCTCATCTTCTGCAGTTGGCCACAAGGAATCCCAGCTTCTTCTTTCTCCCGAGGCGGTTGCTTCCTTCAGCTTCCCTTATCTCTCCTTCTTTGACATGCCAGACAGCTTGCTTCCCCTTTTCCCATCGAACTGGGGATCTGAACTCTATGGTGGCAACAATCTCGGGGACCAACGGCAAGGAGGCACAGACCCATGGGTTGTCAACCTTGCTGGCTTGAATCACCTTCCCTAGGCACACCATCCCAACCACGCAACTTTGGACAAAGAAGCTTTCTCTGGCGCATCCGGCCATGTCTGGCGCAAGGCGGCCGAACATTCGGGGGGCAAGCTGTTGATTGACTAACGGCCCACGTGAAAATAGTACCAGCCAGCTGCCATCCGCCTCTTCCGAGATTCTATGCGTTTGGAACCTCGCAGCATAGCTAAGGCAACCTGCGGCCCCTGAATGGTGAAGGCTCGCCGAGTCGCTTGCGCTTCGTCGGCCATGGCTTCAAAGGAGAGCTACAAGGTTGTAAATGACAATGATGATCTTGTTCACAGCATGAACACGTACATCTACATATCAGCTCAATGTCACGATGTCTACGTCAATCGCCCGGCTCGGAGAGCACAGGTTGACAATACGTGCCTAAATTTGAGCCCAACGGATGAAGATAGGCGCAGACAAGCAAATGCTACACCACACTGTAGTTAAAAAGCATGAGGTTCTCTGAGCATGCAGGGCAGCTGCAGCAGACAGTGCATCTGAGGAATTGAGAGGATGTCCCGACCATTTCGACCACTAGATTACCATTGCGCCCAGCTTCCCATCGCAAATTTTTACACCATAGCAGGCTGTGCCGCAGACCTGTTTGTCTATACCATATGTCCAAGTTTGTGAAGATGTCTAATTTTGCCGCAGCTGCAGTAGCAACATTAATGGCCACTGCAACTAGAAAGTGGCAAACGCAGATTGCACTGCGGAGCTGCCCCCGCCTCCGTCCTGCGCTCCCCATGTAACAATGGATCCATTGTAGCGCACTGCTGCAAACGCTTTGGCAGACCCATGTAACTTGACATCCGTCAGCATTGGCAAAGAACCCTTTCAAAGAGGGTGTGACTTGCCGGACTTTCTCGTATCACAGAACTATCGCCTCGCAAGGTGGCCTTTCCCCAGGTGACAAGCGACCCTTCCTCCGTGACAGCTGCAAATGCATAAGGCCCTGAACATTCACAATGCCTTGAAGTCGGTCTTGGACCATCGAGCTGTCTCCTCCATTACTATAGGGTCTCCCCAAGCAACCACGGACCCATCCAACACAATGGCAGCGAATGCAGTATGCGTGCAGTGAATCTGCGTCACTCCCTTCAGTTTGCCCTATCTCCGCCACACGACGGATCACCCCAGGTGACGACAGACCCATCATGACGAAGGGCGGCAAATGTAATCATAGTTGGAAGGCAGCAGGCCAAGTAGACACTGCGACCCAAGAAATTCAAGAACCTTAGTTGCTGCGATATCTTCGATCCAAACACACGCTCTCGGACACAGCCCAAGTGGGTCAAGATCGCAGCATCAACCTGTTCATTCCGGCCTGTTGGCCAACCTAGCACTCTCTGCAAAAGATCATGCAGGGGCGACGTTCGGGTCGCAGCAAAGGCTGGGCAGTCCCAGGCCAAGTGATCCCATGTTGGCACATTGCCAGACGCACACCACTTGCAAGGAGCTGGTGCGGTGTTGGGGTCTCGAATCCTATCTAAACGGGCATCTGAAACAACGGCACCAATCAAGCAAGCACGTGAGTGAGTGTTGGAAGACTGGTATGTTTGGCGCGTGAGTTTGGCCCTGGCCTCTTGATAAACACTTCCTTGTACAGCAGTGGCATCACGACGGCCACTTGACAAGAACTGTTGAAACTGTTGTCTGCGCCACGCTTCACGCAAAGCATGGTGTTCTCTCTGTTTGGTGTTTTCATCCATGGGTTGTGTCCAATCAAGCCGGAATTGAATGTCCGGGTGAATCCATGTCCATGCGGCCTCTTCGTGCCAATTCAAACTTTGGAGCCAGCTACGGACCGTGCCGAGCCATGTACCTCTGGTAGCAGCATTGGGCCAACGCCGTGGGTTTTCACGCACAATAGGAGCCAAGTGAATATAAGCTCCGAAACCTGCAGCAAAATTTAAGTTCAGCCTATGACCTGAGAGCATGTAAAACAAATTGGGGGAGCCAGCAATATGGCTGCCACCAGTCGTTTTTCGAATGCAAGTGGACAAAGGTTTGGCAGAGAGGGGTTTGAGCCAAGCCCCCCATGCAGCTTTTGTAATTGCCAAAGAATTGACCAAGAAAGCTTTAAGACTGGCTGTAACAGGCAGAAGTCCAATTCTTTCGACCCTCAAGCGGGCATCTTGCAGCCTCGCATCTTGAGAAGGCTTGTGCGCAGCTCCTAACCGTGCCGTAAAATCAACCCCTAGAACTCTAGCACCTTGCACAATGTGAGTTTCGTCGAAACCCGCGGCAATCAATCTGGGCTTAAAGGCAGCTTGCCGAGCCACGATTTGAATTTTTCTTCGTTCTCTTTCAAACCCACCTTCGGTGAGAGCTGTTTCCAGGTGTCCCACAACTGGGCCGCTAGCTCGGGCGTTTTAGCCACCATGTTTCGGTCATCCAAAAAGGTGCCAAAGTGTGTGGTTCAGGCCTTGCTTGCAACACCCGGCCTGTGAGGCCAGTGAGGACTGCAAGAAGAGTCAAAGGGCTGATGGCGTCTCCCTGAGGGATCGAAGTGTCGACCTGCACTGGCTGCGGCAGGCAATCTCTTCTGAAACACAACCACCTTTCCTGGCTCCAAACTGAGGTAAGAGCAAAGAGGATTTCCTTGGGGCAACCTAGATACTCAAGGCATTTAATTCCAATTCGGGGATCAACGGTGTCGAAACATTTAGAAAAATCTAAAGAAAGGAGGACCCCGCCCTGTCTCTTTTCAAAGTCTTGAAGCAGCCGATCAACGGCATGAGCAACACTTTTCCCCTGGATGCCGCCACAGGCTGAGGAGTGGACCCAGCTCGTGACCCAAGCTCGCGTCTGCGGTCTGCGCGTCCACGCAGAGGCAATGGCGCGCCAGATGACGCTCTGAATCGCAATTGGCCGCAAATCTTTGGCTGGCAACGCGTGATCCGTGTCACGCAACTTAGCGTTTGGTTTTTGGAGCAAAATTTGCTGAATACTTTTCCAAACCGTGGGAACCTCACTTCTCGAGAACCATCTGTTCAACAACTCAACCAGGATGACCCAAGCTTCTTTGGGCCAGGCTGCAATTTCGTCACCTGACCACCCATCGCATCCGGCGGCTGTGCCACGCAGCCTAGAGGCTTGGCTGAAGAGTTCCTCAGCAGTGAGAGGGGTCCAAGCTAGGGGGGAAGGTTGGGGAACACCAAGTTTCCAGAAATCAACTGCTTCTTCAGGGTCGGGCCGGTCCCGTTCCCAAATTTTTTGCCAAAAAGAAAGAACAGCCTTTAAGGATTCATGATCAGAAGAGGTTGCTTTTCCTTGTTTATAACCATCATCGTAAACAGAAGTGACAGGCAATGTGTTGCATTTCTTGACCCACCGACCTGCGTCTTTGCAACTGGACCTCATACGCTCGCGCCAAGCTTGGAGCTGCTCTGTTTGAGTGCTTTGGACATGGCTACGCAATTCTTGCTG